>JARJLU010002256.1:0-16917 GCA_030272975.1 Sparidentex hasta | reverse complement strand
GACCCTAGTTTAAAGCTATCAATTGGGGGATCGATAGATGATGAGTTGTCAGTCCTCTGGAGGAAACAGGCCTGGAGCTGTATGTGTGTGTGTGTGTGTGTGTGTGTGTGTGTGTGTGTGTGTGTGTGTGTGTGTGTGTGTGCGTGTCTATGTGTGTGTATAACTGCCGGCAAATTTTATTGATCCATTCCACCACAACTGGCTGAGAGAGTGGATGAGCTCACTTTGAGCTCATAAATCACAATTATTGAAGGAACTGTAAGAGACACACAGAAAAATAAATAGTAAATAAACATAATTTACAGAGAGAAGAAGAACACGGGGTTTCAATGCACACAGAAATATTGATAAAATCATAAAAGGAGGTCAAAGAATGAACAAAACACTGATTATTTAAACTCACAGCATCTAAAACAAAAGACGTAGTTTGATAATGTCTTGAAGCAGCGTTTTCACATTTGTACTTTTCATTTCAGGGAGGTGGAGGGCAAGAAGGTGGACAAGCCAGTGACCACAGTTCAAGACTGGGTTTCAACATTTGTAAGTGTCACATCCGTGGATATTTTGAAGGGGATCTTTCCAGCTGTGTCCAGCTGTGTCTGTGGCAACCTAAACAGGCACTTTCAGCCAAATTGTGGTGTTTTTCCACCCAAACCGAGTGATTCTTGGGCCTGAAGCTTACCACATAACATCTAAAGAAACTTAAAGTTGTGAAATAAATAAATGTGAAGCTTCAGCATATCCGTGGTTCTCTGTAAATGTAGACTGATGACATGTATTGTCACAGTTGATTGGTGTAACAGACGCAGAAAAGATCCACCTGCAGTACGCGAGTGTGTTTCCTTTGACTGAAATCCTAATTTGACTGGGAGACCGTGACGCGACACACCGGTGAAGATGTTGGTCGGAGGTTCTCGTCTCTTCACAGGTAAATAAGATACAGTGTTCTCCAGTGTTTCTCTGACTAAATGAGGCTTGTTCAGATGTACTTCTTAATTAAGACTTTGTGGCTCCAGCAGGGAACACTTCAGACAGCTGCAGCCTCTCTGGGCTGGAGGGAGGAGGAGGAGGAGGAGGAGGCCGGGCTGATGTTCAGCTGCTGGTGTCGACTGATTTTTTTCAATAACTCCGACTGACAGTCGGCTTCAGGTGAAGATGCATATTAAAGATGGAAAAGCCTCACCCACACACACACACACACACACACACACACACACACACACACACACACCCCTTTATCTCTGTCCTATTGAATAACTCTCTGATGCTTTCCATATTCCATGCGAGGGATTATTACAGCTTACCCACAATCCCCAGCAGCTGATTATCCTGCATGTTGACAGGACAGAGTTGTGCTATCGCCCTTGTGCAGCAGTCAGCTGTGTGTGCGTGTGTATGTGTGTGTGTGTGTGTGTGTGTGTGTGTGAGAGAGAGAGCGAGAGAGAGAACCATACTGTATTTAATGTGTGTGTGTTTGTGTTTGTATGTGAAAGAGGAAAGTAAAGATTTATTCTGCATTTATACGAGAGTGAGAGAGAGCACGGAAATGATTTTCCTCTTTGTGTGTGTGTGTGTGTGTGCATGTGTGTGTGTGTGTGCATGTGTGTTTGTGCCTGTGAGCGAGAGGGAGAGGAAATTACTTTGTGTGTGTATGAGTGTGTGAGGTAGCGCTCAACCTGGCAGGTGTTTGTGGTTGATACCTGCAGCTCCAGCAGCGCTGATCACCCCAGCATGGCGCCTCACCTTGGGAGGGAGACAGCTCTAAGCTCATTAGCACACACACACACACACACGCACACATACACAGGTGCAATGCACAGTGGGCTACCTGGGGAGGTTGTGGCAAAAAAAAAAAGAAGAAAAAAAACGTGAGGAAAAAGAGGAAAAAAGTAAATAAGCACAAGGGGAGAGGAAGAGGAGAGAAAAGCGGTTTACCAAATGAGAGATAACCAGGAACTTGTGGGAAACAATGATGGAGGGAGGGAGTGTTGGGCCTGAAGGGATAAGAAAAAAAAAAACATGTTGGTGGAAGAAGGTTTGGGAACAGAAGGAGGAGAGAAACACCAATGAGACTGACAGGAGGAGGAGAGAATGGCGGAGAAAAAAAAGGAAAAAGCAGAGAAGGAACAACAGGATGTAACGGTTTTAAAAGCCTGGTTTTATCCATAACGACAGCGACACTCGTTACTCGCAGCTTCTAATTGCGTGAACTCAATTTATTCTGAGTGTACTGCAGCTGTCAGCCTGCCTGTGAGGTGACAACAGCATCGCAGTGACGGTCTGACTGTCTCTTTTGTTGATGAAATGCACGACACGTTGAAGGGTTTGATTAACAGGCCGGAATCAATCAATAGATCAAGAGATTAGAGATCCCGGAGACCACAATCATCAGAAGTACTGATGGAGTGCTTATCGTGCCCACGCCAGTAACACATTTCCCAGATAATATAAAGTCATTAATCATCGCAAGCTGCATTAATCAATAGTTTCATGGTAACGGTGGATCAAAGGGTTGTGTGCGACGTGGAAGAGGTCGCCAGATTTGAAATGAATCACCTGAGCTCAGCTTCATCGATTTGTTTTAGCAGCTTTTTTTGTTTTGTTTTGTTTTCCAGCCCTCAACTTCGCTTGTTTTGCTCCACGCTGCATTTATTAGCACCATTTTCCGCCCCATTCTTACTCTTTGGCTGCAGCTGAGAGCCAAATATTTCTCTCAGGAGTTGCTGGAGACCAAAAACAACGTTAAAAGAATATTAAGTGTCGGCCATCGCGCAGCCAGAAACACAACTCCAGATGTTTCTGCTGCTCTGTGGCTGTTTGTGGATGGCACGTGTCCACATGTGCACTTTTCCTTCCTTTCTTTGTGATGTATAATATGACGTTTGTATCGATTGTTGATGAATCATTGTATCATGAATACAGGATCAGGAATACTTTGTGATAAGCTGGTTAACGAGTTGTTCTGATGGTCCGTAGGGACAAAAGAAATCGACTGATTCTACTCTGAAGCAACACATTTTTTAAACCATCCTTAATGTTGATCCAGTCATCGTCTGTAACTGTTTATCCTTTGTAGGGTTGCGGGCTGACATATAGAGATTGACACTTGAGCGATAAGGGCAAATTACAGTGACCACTTATTCTTACTTGCAAGTGTTTGGAGAACATGCAGATTCCAGGTCTTGAATGCAGGACCGTGCTGCCCTCTTTAACGTTGAGTGTGTGCATTTTATTCGTTATTTTCTGATGAAATGAGGAAATGAACTTATCTGTATCGACTTCAATTGAGCTTACATGATTCCTTTCACTTATGTGAAGTATTTAATGCATGTCAGTGGTTAACTTTCACACTGAAAAACAACATTTGGAACAAATTCAAATGATGAATGAAACCTGGATGAAATGCAAGAATAATATACACATACTGCTTGTTTGGATGTGTTTGGAACCACAATATTTAAGATGCATGAATCCAAATTGTACCTCGACATTAAAACTTAACCTTAAACTCATTTTTTAAAAAGTGAGCTCAGCCTGAAATATCGCTATCTCGTGTCCAGAAGCGATCCTCGTAAACGTACAAGTACACTCACAGCCTTACTGTACACATGAGCTGAGCTGTGGGAAGAGAGCACCTTTTTTGTGTGGCGTTGAGATAAATAGGATTAGGGATTTGGGAGATTTAGGGGGAATAATCCGTCTGTGTATCGGAGAGAGGCAGCAGCGGTGATGATCAAACGGGAACGCTGTGATTCAGAGCTCAGAAATCTCGGGATAGACTGAAAACTTGGACTGACATTTTCCTCCATTTTTTTTTTTTACTTTCATTTTGTTGCTGTGACTGCTGTAATTGCTACATAATCACCTCATACTGTACGACGTTGGCTGTGTGTGTGTGTACGAAAGCCGAGGATAGACAGAGTATTATATATTCACAGTAATTAATCAGATTTACAGTTTACATCAGGGGAGAGAGAGAGAGAGAGCTGGTCTGTTTGTTGTGGGTGTTAGTATTAAGCAGGGGGATTGGACTTGGTTATTTAACATGCAGTCGATTTGAACAGCTGCTCTGTTCCGCTGCTATCTATACCTCCATATCAATACCACAAGTCCCAAAAAAAAAAATAAGCGCTGCACACAACCGCTCTCTTTTCTGCAGGGCTGAAACGTCCATCATCGGTCGAGTGGGCCACCCAGACTCCCCATTCTTCTTCTTTACCCTCTTAAAGCTATTCAGGAGCACAAGTGGCCTGAGCCGAAACCCAGAGGAGTGGAGAGAAAACAAGGGGAACGCTGCAGACGGGCTGTGTTGTGTGTTTTCACAGGGCGGACGAAGATACATACAGTGCTGCTGCTGCAGGACCTGTAGGTTTACTTTGTCAGTCTGAGGAATTTAAGAACCCAGCTAAGACGGTTAAAGGGCGAGTTCATCAGAAAAAGGATTGAGTCCACAAAACATTTCTGGATTTCTCACAGCAAACCAGCAACACAGCATTCTCCTAAACTCGATCTGGGAAAAGATCGTGTTTTGGCTTGAAAAAGCTGTTTTGTTTTTGTTATTTCCGGACTTCCTTTCAAAAATGTCACTTGTTTTTGTCCAACGTCCACTTGAAATGTCCACCGGTCTCAAACTAACAAATCCCAAAACAAACCAGACTGAAGTGCGATCACTGTCTTGGCCACATCCTGGTCTGTGACTCTACCAATGTCCCTTTCACCTCACGATATGAAAGTCTTTTCCTAAACATGTAACATGAACTTGATACGACGCAACCTGAGACATGCAAAAATTTGAATGCGTCATTTTTCAGAGAGCAAGACAAGCTCGTCGATTCTCAGATGAGACCTTCGAAAACCCTCAAGACAGAGACCAATGTTGAGTATTTCGGCGCTGTTACTGACAATACTTGTGACCAGCACATGTACATGTAGTCAAGAACAATCATGTACGTACAGTAACTGCATGAAGAGCAAAGAACGCAGCAGCACACGTGTGGCTGGAGCCTCGGAGCCGTCCACACTCAAAGAGAAATCATTCACAGTCGAGCTGCCGGCGGTGTCAAGAGGAGTCACCCTCACATTAATACCTACAAAGGCTCGATCCTCTCTGGGTAAATTTAAGCCTTTACTGAATCACTATCTTTATCTCACATTCAAAGTGTTAATCCAGTCGGATATAAATCAATACGGAGCACCAAATCGTCACCCACCACGTCAACGTCATATCATTTGCTGGACTGAGGCAACATGACAAACATAAAGAGCTAAAAATCCAGTATTTTAAAAATAAATGTTTTATTTTCTTAATAAGAAAAACTATGAAAAAGAAATACAACTTTGAAAAATCCAACAATCACCAGTGATCATGACCGTCGACTCAAGAAAACCCACAGACGTTGTTGTGAGCAGTTACATGATAGAACTACTTTCTTTCTACCGAACCACACTGCACCACTGCACACAAGGAAGCATGCATCATAGACTAGAGGCCCGGACTCATGACATGTGTGAGCGCTAATGTACCATGGAACATCTCTCAAAGTACTTCTGGGCACGTCCATCCACCCCAGCTTCACCAGGGAGCAGCCGTCTGACGTCACACAACAATGGCAGCGCCCGTGGGAAAGCTGCGAGGTCGTGTCAGAGGAGTGTTTGAATGAATGAAATGTTTAGATAGGTTTCCAAGAATTAAAGTGCTGTAAAGTAAAATGCATGATGACGTCCCTCACCTTCATGTGTCGTTTTTCAAGAAGGTTGTATTTGGAAGTGCTTTTGAATTGGGACAGCCTTCGCGCAGCGTTGTGACGTAATTGGCCTTCAAATGTGTCCTCTGAAGGATGCAGATCCTGAATTGAGACACAGCAACAGTGGCTAATCTGGCAACAACTGGTAGGCCAATTTGTACTGGCAGTCATTACCATTATTCCCATGGACTCCATTTTGATGTTGCAGGATGTGACTTATAAAACTTGAGTGACGTCATGGTGGAGCATTTTTAGTTTGCGCCTCCTCCGTCACCTTCACCGCGTTAAACATCTGGTCACGTTTTATAAAGCAAACAGGCTTCAGGGCTGTATCGTACATCTTTGAACAGAAAACAAAAGGAGTTTCCTTCATTACACAGCGAGGTGAGCGTCAGTGCAACTCCCCTAAATAAAACATTGTGTCTGTGTGAACAAACCAAAGGCAATCCGAGGGAACAACACTGAAAAACATGCACTGATAAATAATTACCCCTCATGTGATGAATTGGCAATTCTGATTTTAGCTTGAGATGTAAGCAAAAAAAAAATGTTTGATGATTTTACGCTGTAATAACTGCATTATATAATTATCTAACATTAATACAGTTCAGCGTTTTAGTGAAATATTCGCCTGGTTCTCTAAACCTGATCTCATTTCCCATCCGTCACATTTATCCACCAAGTATCTGAAAGATTTCATCAGTGAGGACTCAAAGTGTTTCTTGTGACAACTCAGAAAGTCGAGACCACTCAAGTTACAAAAAAAAAAACACATTTATTGTCTAGATATTTCAATCATTTTAGATTAGCTAGCATTAAGACCATTTAGTATTTCTCCTGATTAGATGTTTCTTTTCCATGTAAAAGACGTACAAAAACAGTTTGTTATTTCTAAAGCATGTCCTGTAAGAAAAAAAAAAACAGATATATACATTTTTACAAACATTCAACAGACAAAAAAAAAGATTTAAAAAAAAAAACAGGAAAAAAAAAACAAAACTTAGGTCATGAAATTAATGAGTTTAAAAATGGCTGAACTGACCGACTGCTTCCTGAAACTGAAAATACAACCGTACCTTCGCTAATCTTCTCTGTAAGACCATCTCGACAAATAATTCAATCTCGCTTGTAGTCTTAAATGACCTCATGACACAAGGCAAACTTCACAAAATGTCCCACATTCAAGAAACTAAGCAGAAACAAATGACTATTTAAAAAAAGGCAACTCTGTTTTGAAGACGGCTGTTGAGTGAACGTGGTGGAGAGAACTTTTCCAGCTTGAATTACTTGTCGAGATGATCTTCTTGGAAGTATAGCTGGTTTGAAAGAGTTACAAAAGGCAGGACCGAGGTGAATTTACAACAGCGAAAACATCAAATCAAAGAATCAATTTGAATTCTTTATGCCCTTACTGTAAGAGAGACAGCAGGGGCATGTCCAGACTTCAGCAGGACAATATGGAAAAGATTAGTAACTCTGAAGCCTCGTCCAGCTGACTAATGACCAACTCTTGATGTTTCTAGGTCAGGTCAGTCATAGTGTGAGTAAAGGTGGGGCTCATTCTGGCAACACGTGCAGCTGTGACACACACTGCGGCTCATGTAAAGAGCACAAAGCTGGAAGAAAAGTTCAGTATGACGGTTCAAGTCAGCTCAAGTTGCCTGTGGAAAGTAGAGGAACGATCAGCGGAAACACCTACACAAGACGAGGAGGATCAATAGAATTTCAGAATTAATTCAATCTATGAAAAATGTTTCCCTTCAGGTTTTCACTAATTGGTCTTTTAAGCAGGACCGTCAGACAAAGAGGAGAAATAATGACATTAAACTTTCTCAAACAATATTTAGAGTATAATCTCTGAATTATTTTTTATTATTTATGAATCGTTTAATCTTTAAAATGTGGAAAAACTGTGAAACTGTGAAAGACGCTCTTCACAATTTCTAAGAGCCGAAATCGATGACTCACTTTGTCAGTCTGACGCAGCAAATCCTCTAATTCAGGAAGCTGGAATCAGCCTATGTTTGACATTTCTTGCAAGAAAAATGACTGGAACAATTAATCCATTATCGAAATAGTTGGCGATTAAATACAGGGAAGGTGATGCTGGAGAAAGACAGTTCAATGTCTCTCACCAGGTCGTCAAATACTGGAACTAATGGCTGGAACTTCAGGCCAAATACCGATCTAATGGCAAGCGTTGATATTTGATGACCTGGAAATGAGCCTTAACTATCTCTCCCCAGAATCAAATTCCCTACCTTTAAGTTTCTTTTGATCGACTCATTATCGTTGCAGCTCTAAAGTACATCAATGTTGTCTGGTGGCATTTGAAACGGGTACAAATTATGGATACAAACTTTGCCTCATGACGATCAAACCAACCCGTCACAGGTATCAACAACCGCCTGATGCTAGATGAGTCATCACGGCCTTCGGTATATTTAAAAACACACTCTGTGTGTATGTCTGAAGCGTGTAGGTGGACAGCTTCCACCACAGTGCAGTTAGTAAGGATAGGACTTACTGTTAAGACAGAAAAGCTACTTTTCAGACAGTGTAGGCATATCAGAACAGCAAGCTGAGGTTCTAAGGTCAGAGAGTGAGAGCTGGGAGATCAACAGTAAGCATTATCTGTCTGAAACAAAAATACAAAAGAAAATGTTCGGCATTCACTGTGTTGCTTCTCCTCCTCCTCCTCCTCCGCATTATTTTGTCAGTACACGTTTTCCTCTCCCAGTCTCTTTACACATCGTCTATTCGAGGCTCTCTGCACCCGGTCGCGACACTGAATCAGTTCTTTTTAAAAATCTGATGTTCAGTACAGTGTTCCTCAGAAAAGTTGGTTCCAGTAAAAATTAAAAAAACATCGCCGTGCCCCCCTTTGGTTCAGTCATTGTCTGGTCCCTGTAGCTGATCCCAGTGCAGTCACTAGCAGAAAGCAGTAGAGACACAAACATCCAAATAGCTCCTCTCCTTCCATTAACATCCAGCTGCTCCACTTAATTCCCAGCTGACATGGAGTCAAAAGATCTGTGCATGTAAAATCAATGCAACAAAAACAACGTTGTCATCCAGGTTGCACTCGTCTGCGATGTCTGGCTCCATGTGAAAACCTCTAGAAACGTATCGGGTGTGTGGGAAAGAAAAAATGTCCTTGCTTTTCTTTCCATATTTTTAGTAGATGACCTCGTAAACAGTGGCCTTCTTGTCCCCTGAACCGGTGACGATGTACTTGTCGTCCACAGATATGTCACAGCTCAACACCGAGGATGATTCTTTAGACTGATGAGAAACAAACAGGTACAGAACAGAAAATAATCAGTCACACGTAAAGAACAACCTCTATTGAAACTTAAAAACGACACAGTAGACTGCTTAAAAAAAATGTCTCTCACAGAATTTAATATTGTCTGGTGCTCTTATTCCAATCAATACTGCTGAGTAGTTATTAAGACAAAAGCTTTCATAACCTGTTCAATAACGTCACAGAGGAACATGCTGATGCAGCACGTCAGACAGGATGTGTTACCACATCATTTCACTGCATGCTCCCACAGCAGGCATGTCTGCAACTTTCATGTGTCATCAAAACAGTAAATGCAGAGTAGAAAACACCCTTTTTGAGGACATGACACTTTCATGGTATCCGGTGATTGATGAAATGCAGCGCCAGTGGAAATGTGGGTTGGCCTGTTACAGCTGAAGCAGCAACTTCAGTCGGGCCCATTTTATATTACAATTATGCATCGGATAATTAATGGAGGGCCCTGTTGTACCAACCTGGAATATACTGGCTCCGTACGGTGTTCGCCATGCATTCAGCAAGTTGTCCTTTCCTGTGCTCACAAACCATTTCCCTGGGAAGAGAAAAGTGTACATAAACACAATAAGCAAAAAAGTAGGACAGTGACATCATAAACAAGACGTGGGTGAACAATGAAAAAAAGGGAAAATATTATTTGTAAAATGGAACAGACAAACCCAATTTTAAAAGTAAGATTTAACCTGAGTCGCATGTCATATCCCTCTCTCGCTCCCTGTTTCCTCTCTACCTCTATACTGTCATATCTAATAAATGGCAATGGCTAATAAAAGATGCGAAAACAAAAAACACTAAGCAAGAAGAAAGTCAAAGACGCTTCACAACATGTCTAAATAGCTCACTTTAAAAAAAGAATGGTTTGAAGGTAGACTACAAAACGAGGAGTGGAAAAAGAGTCAACCGCTCTACTCAAACAAACAGATACACAACATTTTAGACAGTGTTTCACAAAGTTTATAAAGTTTCTCACTACGCAACAACTCTCTAAAGTTGAGTGATTTTGTTAAGGAGTCTGGGGGTTTTATCCCCAGGAGACAAAGAAGCACACTGTATCGGTTGCTTTTCACTGTATTTATAAAATTTGGTATGTTTACCATCAATAACATTTTGTCGTATTTCATAAGTTCAGTAAAAATGCTGAAACAGTGTGTGTTAAAAACAGCTGTTGGGAGGTAAGACATACTTTGGACACAGCAACAGAAAACAAACTGACACTTTTTTATAAACGAGAGAAACAAGTTTATGTTTTGCATTTTACAGGGAGTAAGGGATTTGTAAGGGAGTCGCCCAAGTGACGGCTCTCAAATGCGTCCTAAGTGCATCTTGAGGGAGCCAACACTTGTACTACTAGTAGCTGTCCACTTGTGATCTGATCTGATCACTCTGGACGCGTAGATACAAAAACGGCCAAGTTGCTTACCACAGTAGGCAAACTGGAGGGAGAGTACACAGCTCTCATGTAGATGAAGCTGGTACTTGTCAGGCTTGGTGACATGAAGGACCTCAACGTTGCTGCTCTCCATTCCCACAGCGAGCCACTCTCCTGTTGGACAGTAGCCGAGAGAGAAGATCTACACAGAAGAGACGAGAAATTCAGCCTTACTGGGGGAAACGTCTTTTTATACAAAAACATTAAATGCCATTGAACTTTTTTCCAAGGTCAGTGGATGAAACGCTGCGTGCTGAAATGAGTGTGTACCTGTGATGTGAAGTCGTGCTGCTGCAGCTGCCGTCCCTCCCTCAGATCCCAGGAGCGCACGGTGTTATCGAGGCCTCCGGTCCACAGCTTGGTGCCGTCATTGGAGATGTCAATACAGCTGGCTCCATCTGTGTGGCCCTGGAACTGCCTGCAGGATACACACATACATTCTGAGTTAAATAAAGACAGAAATGTTTAAACAAAGACGCACCGAGCGTGCAGTTGGTATGCATCAGACAACCAAATGTGAAGAGCAGAAAAGAGAATAGAAAAGTGAAGTACTTCCATCAGCAGCCACTCTACTATAGTATTACTGCTAAATATCCTGCCTCTCTGTGCTACAGGAAGGTTAAATACTGTGGTGAACAGGTTGTAGACGCTCTTAAAATTAGCTCGAGTCGCACAGGTCTCTCTTACCTAACGAGTGTCTGGTTATGTAAATCCCAGACTGCGATGTTTCCGTCGCTGCAGCAAGAGAAGCAGACCTTGGAGTCCGGGCTGATGGCCAGCGCGTAGCATGCAGGCGCTGATGATGTTAACTCTGCCTTAATCCTGGGAGTGGGTGTGGCCAAATCCCAGATTGACAGCGTGCTCGCCTCGCCTCCCACAATCAGCGTCCGACCATCGGGGAGGAGACGACAAGATCGGATGTAATTGTCCCGGTTCTGATGAGACAGACATATAAAATACATTTCATGTTTCATCGTTATAGTATGATTTGTATAAATATACCACACACATCTGTAGAGTCTTTTCAGATTCATATTTCATATCCACCTCATCGCTTCACTCACCAAACAGTCGAGCTGTGACACGGGGCTCTTGTTTCCTGGGTGACTAATGTCCCAGACCTTCACACAACCCTTCCCTCCTGTGTAAACGTGTCGGGTGGGGTTACTGATGGTAACGGCGCACACCACCTCTCCGTGGTTCAGTGTGTTGATCTGACGGGCGTGGCGGGGAATCCCTGGGCCCACCAAAGCGTCCGGGGGGAACGGCACTGGCTGCATCTGTCCGTCAGCCGCCACGTGGAAGGAGTAAGCACTGATGATACAAAGGAGGACGGTGGCAGGAGGTTAAACATGATAGCGAATGTGACAGAGGACGAGGATAGAGATAAATACTGATACAAAAGCCAGATCATTATTTTCAGAGGGGGAGGGTTTATTTTATTTTTATGTCATAACAGTTTTGCCACAGGGGTAAGTCAATCAGCCTTCAAATACATAAGCGGCAACAGACACTTACGGTTTGCCGCCAGGGATTCCTGTCAGACTGGGAGGCATTCCAGGAACTCTCATGTGAGGATGAGGATCAAAACCGACCTGAAAGAGACAACAAAGACATTATATGAGCATATACCAGACAGGCATCCAGGGGCATTGGCAAAAAGCTCACAGGTCAATACTAACCTGTGGAACAGAACACAAACACTCATGAGCACAAGGCAAACAGACACTCTTGAGCACACACGCCCTCCACATCTGGATGACAAGTTTAAGAGTCGGCAAACAGACAGAGGCAGAGCAGTCGGATCTTGTGCTCCCTCCAATCCAACACACACAGCTGGTGAGTACACAACCCGAGTTTCTATCAAGTATCACACACACACACACACTCACACACTCACACAGCTGTGAGTCTACTAAACCTATTTAAACAGTGTAATGAACACTATGCAAATACAGCCCAAAGTGATGAGGCGATTGAACATAATGCACACCAGCGTAGCCCACTGTATAAATACTATCACACAGACAAGAGAAATACAGCTGTGCAACTATTGGCACTTTCCCCACTTTGTAATATAAAATATACTGTGTTACGGAAAGTATTCCCAGCCCTTAACTTCATGAACTTTTAGTCTTTGAAAACACTGAATTACAGGGGATAAAAATATAATTTTTTCGACACTGATAAACAGACCAATGGTAAGTAAATACTCTACAAATAGATTAATAAATAATAGCACATACAACTATTGACTTCATAAGAATTAACTGCTGCTGTCTTAACATATCTTTGATGCTCCTTAATAATTTGGATGTAGATAACATCTGTTTGTTTACAATGTGACAAGAGATTTTAATTCAAACACCTGGAGGGCACAACTAATGCAACCATTGCTGCTGTTACTTTCCTGGTAAAAGATTCACTGTGAAGACAACACATGAGTATGAATCAGGGAAGGATACTAAAAAAAAAAAAAAAAAAAAAATCTACAACACACTGAATAACCCTCTCAGAGTAGTATAAGGTCAATCATGAAAAATAGAAAGAATATACTGTAGCACAGCTTTCAATCTGCCTGGGGAAGGTTACAGGGTTTCACAGTTGAGTAGTCCGTGCTGTGCATACAACAACCGTTGCCCAGGTGCCTCGGGGAGAACAGCAAAGAGGAAGCCACCGTTGAAAAACTTCATATGAAGGCGGCAAAGGCAGAAGCCATAAATTGAAAATGTTCCCTTTTAAAGTCACAATTACCATCAACTCCACAGAGCTCGAGAAGCTCAACAAAAAGAATGTTATGAAACTGAAGCAACCTCATACTGGTCGATCTAAGCTGAAATTCCTACCAAGGAAACCTCTACTAAATGTTCTCTGAATAGTCTTGACGGAGGTGAATGCTTCAATAATGAAAAAATATGTTCCATATCATATGATATTCTCACTCAGCTTAGATACTCTGTAGAGATTCATTTTCACTTTGATGTTTCTGTTAACCACGGTCAAAAATGTCAAACATATTAAATCATGAATAAGTCAAAGGCACGTTTAAACTTCCTATGTACACTGTTGATCAACATTAGTAACACATAAAAAAACAATCTTACATCAGTAAACTGCTACTATGTTTTGCAGAGGCTTTCTTTAGACAGTAGAGAAACACACAATCGCTGTACCAAAACATGAGACACCCTTTTCCACTCACCATGGGTGAACGGCCGTACGCAGCCACAGCGGCTGCGGCAGCAGCACTCATCTGAGGTGACATGTTGTGCAGTCCAGCAGCATAGGCGGCAGCCCCGGCAGCACCAGCCAGCTCACCGTTCATCCCTGCTGCGTGGGGTAACATACCAAACGCACCCGGGTACGGGCCTGGTACAGCCAAGGGGGTCCGCAGACCTGCAGCTGAGGAGGAAAGGAAAAAGTGAGACGAATAAACAGCTGGTCACAACTAAGGAGGATTCAGATACAAAATCCATTAAGCATTTACGAATAAAAGCTTCGATCTTACAGACTTATTACCCAACAATCATCTGATATTACTAGTCACCCTTAATTATAATCATTTATTTGTCTGTGATGCAAAGTTAAAGAAAAGAAACTAGATTTACTTGAGTTCAGTTTTATTTTTCATATCAAGCAAACTCTGCGCGAGCATGAGGTATTTTCAAAGTAAAGCTGTGAAAGATTTGCAGTTAACACTTACAACAACAGTTAATTAGGAAGTCCTACATAATTTATCCAAAGCCCCTGTGAGACTCATTTGTGAGGTTAGATTTTACTGGAGGCAGTTTACACACCACTGATTACCCTCTGGCAGTAATTGGCATATTAAAATAGCCTTATAATTAATTTATACATTTTTGGACTTACTGGGTGGATGCGGTATTTCCATAGAGGGGGGTTTTGATAGACTGGGCCGGATTCCAGGAGTGGAGCTCGGACCAGGGGTGGAGTCACCTCGTGGTGTGGGTGTGCTTGACTTTAGCCCAGGTGTACCTGCCTTGTCTCGCTGCCAAAGATATATTTATAATTAGTGAAACATTTATTCACCCATGAATCAATTAGTCTACTTGGTCTTTCTAACTGTATACTAAAACAACTCCAACAATTCAGTCATTTTTACCCTTACCATTGACATCTCTTTGGACTTGAGGGAGGAGGAGCTAGCTGATGATGCAGTCGAAGCTGGACTACAGGGGTCTTTCTTGAGAAGACGCGCTTTATCCATGCCATTTTCTCTCGGGGAGGGGAGCGGCGTGCCGCGAGGGGAGGTAGGATCCTGGTGGAAGAACAAGGATTCAGTTAATTACCGAAGAACAAAATTATAGCACCAAAATGATGTAGACATTTTCGTGCACAGAGGATTCAATATGTTGTAGTTGGGGAACAAAATCAGCAACATGCTGACCTCATTCGAGACATCCACCACAAGATTATCATCACTTTTCTCCCCGTCACTATCCTGCAAAGGAGGAGACAATCAGTTAACAAACCATTAAAGACAGTCAAAAAGAGAGACATTGTTTTTAACATTTGATGTGTGACTATGATATGTCTGTACACACCAAGTTGATTAATATGGCCTTAAAATAATGTGATAATTTTTGGATTTATCACAATAAGAGATGTTTGTTCAATATTTCGAAATCTCCTCACAAAAGGACTGAATGCCTGATCAAATGCCACAACAGTTTTTTGGTTTATAAAACCATGATACTGTGACAATATTTTAGGGATGACTACTGGGACGGTCACAACATATCAACATTTTTGATAAATGATCATCAGCAAAGAGGAAAAAAGGGAAACATTCTAGAAACTAACATCTCTTTACAGTAATACGTCCTTTAAATGCTGATATCACGATGTTACAATGTCCCAAATGTAATTTTTTATTTATGTGTAATACAGCCATCTCTTCTATGACTAACAACACATTCTAAATAATTTCCCCCCACTTTTTGTCTGTGTTGCACAAGCATTTCTTACATAATGGCTGGAGTCCTTGTCCTCCATCTTGCGTTTCTTGGTGTCATTTGGAAACTCGGGTCCGTTGCGTCTCTTATCTGAGTTCCGAAGACTTTCTGGCAGCAGTGAGTTACTCTGCAGATGAAGGCAGAGAGGAGGAGAAGGACAGATCACAGTGGGATAGAGAGAGAGAGCACAGATTAGTGAAATAAGATAAGGTAGCGTAGAAAGAAAAAAAGAAAAGGGAGAGTTTGTAGGACAAAGAGGAAAAAAAAAACAAGAAACAAGAAAAAGTATTTGCAGAGGTTAGACAATGTTGCCTTTTACAGTTCATTCTGCATGAGCTCACTAAACAGTCTGATCCATCTACCACTAATTACAGCAGCTATTCAGCTATGTGTAGAGCAGGTTAGAAAAACAGACCCTTATTTGCAGATAGGTTAATAGTTCACAGACGCATGAATTAAGCGGCACTAACACTTAAACGGCAACCTCTTTTTCTCACTTGACCAAAGCCAGTCGCTGCTTCACACACAAACACACGCCTCTGAAGTTGATGATTACATTAAGTGGCTCTCAAAATCTATCAGTGCTCCCTCTCCTGGCTCTGACAAGCTGCACTGGCTGCAGTTGTGTGTGTGTGTGTGTGTGTGTGTGTGTGTGTGTGTGTGTGTGTACAATGTGTAATTGACTGTAAAAGCCTGTGTGTATGATCAAGTGTGTAACAGACTGTGTGTGTGTGTGTGTGCGTGTGTGTGTGTGTGTGTATTACTGCCAAACACTCCTGCATCCCAAGACTGCACACGCACACACACACACACACACACACACACATAAGCGCACACACAGACACACAAAGCTGCCCCCCTCTGGCCTCCTGACCAACGGATCCTATTGTTAATGGATTAAAGCTTCATGTTGAGTCCATTATAGTCTCAGCCTGTCAATGAAATGTGCATCCAACATACACAAACACACATGCGCGTGCACACATCTAGCGGGTGAGCGCTTGGGCTTTGAGGGGGGAAAGGGTAAATGAAGGAGGAATAGCTAAGAGGAGGAGGAGGAGGAGGGTGAGGGTGAGAAAAAAGGGGAAAGGGAGGGGATGAGATTAGAGGACAGAGAGGATGGAAGGAGGGTGTGAGAGTGTGGAGGAGAAGAAAGGGTGACAAGAGACGAGGGAGGGAAAGAGAGGGGTGAGAGGGGGTGAAAATCTGTATTCTGCCAAAGGCCCCTTCCTTCAAGCCCTCCCCTCTTCCTCCCTCCCTCCCACCTCCTCCCCCTTTATTGAAAGGTTTTAGTGAGCTGAGCACAGGAGCACTGACCCGCAAAACATAAGCAATTTCCCCCCCTCCGTCTCTCCCTCCCCTCGGTTCGCTTTTAGCATGGTCTCTCTCTCACACACACACACACACACACACACACACACACACACACAAACTCAGTCCTCT
>JARJLU010002252.1:18387-71470 GCA_030272975.1 Sparidentex hasta | reverse complement strand
GGACTCGATGTCCCCAGCCTCCCTCGGGATCAGGTCCAAGCTCTCCCGGAGGTGGGAGTTAAAGACCTCTTTGACAGAGGGTTCTGCCAGACGTTCCCAGCAGACCCTCACAATACGTTTGGGTCTGCCAGGTCTGTCCAGCTTCCTCCCCTGCCAACGGATCCAACTCACCACCAGGTGGTGATCAGTTGACAGCTCAGCCCCTCTCTTCACCCGAGTGTCCAAGACATACGGCCGGAGGCCAGATGACACGACCACAAAGTCAATCATTGACCTCCGGCCTAGGGTGTCCTGGTGCCATGTGCACATATGGACACCCTTATGCTTGAACATGGTGTTTGTTATGGACAAACTGTGACTAGCACAGAAGTCCAATAACAGAACACCACTCTGTCTGAAATTAAATCAGACATGAAAAATAGGCTGTGCAAAAATGGGGTGCCCTTGTCATTTTGTTGATTTGAATACCTATAACTACATAGCAATGATTAATTGGAACACAAAGTTGGTTTGGCAAGCTCATTAAGCCTTGAACTTCATAGACAGGTGCATCCAATTATCAGAGAAGGTATTTAAGCAAGTCAATTGCAAGTTGTGGCAATATGAGGGCCTCAAAGCAACTCTCAAATGACCTGAAAAAAAAAATTGTTCAGCATTATGCTTTAGGGGAAGGCTACAAAAAGCTGTCAGAGATTTCCGCCATCAGTTTATACTGTGAGGAAATGGAAGACTACAGGCACAGTTCTTTCCGAGTTCAGAAATGGCAGGCCAAAAAAAAGTAGTGGAGAGGCATGGGCGAAGGATGGTGAGAACGGTCAAAGACAACCCACAGACCACCTCCAAAGACCTACAGCGTCTTGCTGCAGATGGTGTCACTGTGCATTGTTCAACAATTCAGCGCACTTTGTACAAGGCGAAGCTGTACGGGAGAGTGATGCGGATTGAGCCTCTTCTGCACACATGCCACAAACAAAGTTGCTTGAGGTATGCAAAAACTCATTTGGACAAGCCAGCTTCATTTTAGAATAAGGTGCTGTGGACTGATGAAACAAAGTTATTTGGTTACAATAAGGGGCGTCATGTCTGTTGATGAAAAGAACACAGCATTCTGAGAAAAAACATTTGCTACCCACAGTAAATTTTGTGGAGTTTCCATCATCCTATGGGGCTGTGTGGTCAGTACTGGGAATCTTGTTAAAGACTCAATATCAGCAGAATCTTGAGAATAATGTTCAAGAATCAGTCATAACTTTGAAGTTACGCCGGGGCTGGATATTTCAACAAGGCAACAACCCAAAATATTCAGAGGAGCAAGTACGGAGTCCTGGAATGGCAATCCAAGTCCCCAGACCTGAATATCGTTGAAACTCTGTTGGATGATTTGAAGTGGGCAGTCCATGCCTGGCAACCATCAAACTTAACTGAACTGGAGCTGTTTTGTAAGGAAGAATGATTCAAAATACCTTCATCCAGATCCATACACTCATTAGAGGCTATAGGAAGCGACTAGAGCAGGGATACTCAAATAGAAATCTTAAAGGGCCACGAAGATTTTTTTTAATGACTCAAAGGTCCATGTATTGAGGTCGGTCAGGCCACATGCAATAATACTGTAATAATGTCCTTTTCATTCAAAACAACTAGAAAAATACGGATTAAAATGTCATTTCCATTTTAACATAAATTAAAATACATAGTTGAATATTTCCTCTTTTTGTTTGCCTTCAAACATTGTGTCCATCACTTCAGTCATGCGCTCATTTATTATTTCTGCATCTGAGAATGGCTTCATGTGCTTACCCAAAATCTGCACCACTCTAAGTGAGCACTCTGTTGCTTTTTGTTGTTGTGTCATACACATGAATTCCTGCTTGGAGGTTGATGTGACTTTTTCAGTGCATTCATTTTTGTTGTTCTTACCTCTGAATTTTGAGTAAATGTCTCTTCAAAGTTCCTTTGCTTCATCTCATAATGTTGTTTCAAATTGGAAATCTTCATCACAGCTTCTCCTGGCATATTGTAACGCCCCTGTGGCACAATGACTCTTATTCTGTTGGTGTAATTATGGTTCGTGAATGTGTTTGTGAATAGGATATGTAAGATGGTTGTGGGTTTATTCACGTTGTTTGTTCTGTGGTTAAAAGGTGTTGAGTTTTAACAAGGATGATAAAACTTTTGGCACTGTGAGTGAAAGGCTGTTTGCCGGGAGAGACTCCCTGTCTGTTAAGCACTCCGAATTTGCGAAAGTACATGTTCAGTCTTCGGCTTCAACTTGCACAACTTGTTACTATTAGGCCAACTCCGTAATACTGCTATTGTGTTACGCATGTGTGTCTTGACCTGGTTGGAGGAAGAGTGAAAGGAAATAATAAGTCCCTACTTCTTTGAGTGGCCGATTTTCACTGTCACTTTTTTTTTTTTTTTAGCAGTTTACTAGGAGCACCGGCAAAATGTGAATACGCAAAGTGTTTCGAAAGTGAAAGTTAAAAATTGTGCTCGCAGCAGAGAGTGACCCAGCTGTCCGAGTATTGTTGGCATGGAGACAAGTCCTGGTGTACACGTGCTGACCCAAACAAAACACATGGTGAAGGAATAACAGTTTGGGGGCGACAAACAGGACCTACTGACGACCACTGGTCTAGATGCTGTTATTTTTGCAGAAGGAGGTGCTACTAAATATTGATGTGATTTTTCTGTTGGGGTTCCCAAATTGTCTGTCTAATTTTGTTTTGATACATATTGCACATTTTCTGTTAATCCAATAAACCTCATTTCACTACTGAAATATTACTGTGTCCATCAGTTATTTGATAGATCAAAATGAAATTGCTGATTCAAACACCCAGTGATTTATAAATGAAAATAATTGAAAGTCAGAGGTGCCCAAACGTTTTCATGCGACTGATAGGGTACAGCATTCCTGCCAGTATCCTGCATTTAAAAAGCCTTTAGTCTTAGGCCTTTAATGGCACTCTTGTGGTACAGGAATCAGTCTTTCAAGAGGGAACAAATGAGAGGCCTTGTGATAACAGTCTTCACTCACTCAGTCTAGCGTTAAGCTGCTGCGCCTGGAGCTTCTGACTTGTAAGGCAGCCTCTCAGCCCATGTTGATAGAAAACATGATTGACTGTGGACACTGTCACCTGTCTTGTAGCAGCTTCTAACTGCAGACGGGCCTTTTGGGGTTTATTGGTTGTCCATCCGGACCTATTTTCTTTCAGCAGCAGGTGATAGTTTGTGTTTTCTTCCTGAGTGTTGCAGTGACACAACTGTTGCATGCACCATATACTAATAGTTGTTTGCACTGTTGATCTTGGGACTAGGGCTGCAGCTGTTGATGCTGTTGATTTTTAGAATCGAGTATTCTACCAATTATCCCATAGATTAATCGAGTAATCTAATAAAAATAATTTTGCATTATTAATCAACAATACCAAATAATGCATAATGAAAATGACAGGCCTGTTAAATAGACCAAGCAATTGGCTTTATTCCTGAAAAAAAGCTCTTTCAGCTCTACTTAGGACCTGTAACTCCTTTAAACATCCCTAATTTGCTCAAATCAATAATGCACTCTTTCAGATCAATGCTGAACTCCTTATACTTTCCCATTGTAGTTTTTGTCGCTGAGTCTACTGGGTGTGTCTCCAAGAGGGCATGCCACAAAGTATATTTGATTCGCACAACACAATTTGTTGTACTTGCATGTATATTTTTGAACCAGCAGATTTGGTCATATTTTCAGAAGACCTATAATAAATTGATATTTGAATCAAATAATTTAAGTTTTTTTGCAACAATGCAATATTTGTTATACTCTCAAAAAAATGAGTTGTAGAAATCATTATGTATGATGAAAACATAAATAAATTATAACAGTTTATTAATGCTCCATCTTATACCATCGGTTAATGCTTGTTATTGTACTGACTGTTGAATCATTACATAATATGAAAAAATGTATACATTTGTCCATGTACCTTATTTAAAATGTTGCCAATGAGATAGTAGAGATAGAAGATAGAAGTACGAATATCCTTTACTAAAAGTATTAACAGTGAAACTATTGGATTTTAATAGAGCCTATCAATAGAAATTCTTCCATTAATACTTCTCAAGAAAATCCATGACATGAACTGGGAGGTCCAGGTTCACTTAGTATAGGGTGACCCTTCTGCTTTTACAGAATTATTTCTTAAATTGTCTCATTTGTTTCCATAAAAATTAAGGGCTCTCTGTGCCCTGGATTGTTTTTGTTTTTTTTCTGTTGTACACATGTATTTTGTGCATCTGTCTCCTCATTCACAGAAAATGTCCTCATCTTGATTGAACCAACAACTTATTTAGTGACTGGTGTTTGATGCAACTACATTAAGATAAGAGATGCATTAATGTATGTGGATTTTAACCATGTGAATTTTTTTTTCTTCCTTTTCTTCCCACAGTGAGACATGTGTGCAGTTCTCCGAGATATGTATCTTTTTTGGTGTTATAGATATTGACCATTTCCTCTTTGGTGTAATAAGTGTGGCACTACAACGGATAGAAAGTCTGTCAAAATCACAGTTGGCAAGAGCATGAAACGGTCACACTAAAATGTGATGTTGGCACACTTTCAAAATATAGTTGGTCGATGGATAAATATATTATCTATTGGTGATAGGGTCAATCAATAGCCGGTTGGTTGTTGGAGCTGATATTTCGGCTTAATTTTTACATTTATTTTACAAAATTAACAGAGCACCTCCTTGAAAATGTAAATCAATAAATGATAAACCTGTAAGGGCCAAAAAGTCTGTGGTTTTCTTCATCCATGTACTTGTAAGTGCTGTATCATAGGCAACAGGACTTGCTTCAGTTGTCCATGTATTTCTCGTCAATGTAGCAGACTTTACAATTCCACCCAACCTGTAGACGCAAAACCCAATATGGTACCCATACAGGGTCAATTTCATGTTTGATCACGTCAATCGAGTTCAGGTCAGGTTCACATCCGGGACAATAATCTGGCTATTGCTATTTTTAAGACAAAATAAAGTGTCAAGGTATTTCAGCCGGTGAAATGATACCAACTTTCTTGGTAAGGAGGATGGATTACGTGTTTTATGGTAGGGCTGGGTGGTATATTGACTGTCCAAGGTATATCGGTATATTTTCAAATGATGAAAAGAAAAAGACAATGCTGGTGTATGTCAGTTTAGTTTGATGTTGTGTTAAATAACCAGTTTATTCAGGGTTCTCCCAAGAAATTTTTAGTATAGTGGCACACCGTCAGCTGGGGAGGTCAATATTTTTATTTAACTTGCTCCTCCGCTGCTCCCGTAGTTCATAGTGCCCCCCTGCATTGACTTTCCGCAGAGAAACAAACACAACAACATGCAGTGCGCCAAGAGCTCGTTCCTAAAACGGCACTGTCTCATTAGTAGCTTGGTTTTGTGGCATCAGACCTCAAACAAACCATAGTCTGCTGCACAGTTTGTTCAAAGGCTTTTGTGACTAAAGACAGCGGACCGACACATTTATCTGAGCCTCTCAAACAGACGCGTATCAGAGTGGGACACTTGTTGTTCACTACTAGAAGACCACAGTAGCCCACAAACACCGGTTATAAAGCAGCTAACTTTAGCAGAATCATTTAATCATTATGTCCCGTATGAGAAGAAAGGGTCCCGGTTGTCAGCTGTTATGGATGCAGTCACGTTGCATATCGTTAAAGATATAGGAAATAAACACCCTTAATTTGAAAATGAGTATTGTGGCACTGAGCTAGCAGTACAGTGGCGCAGCGCTGTTATTCCACAGTCTGGGGAGAACCCTATTATTCTTTGAAGTCAAGCCAATTTACATCTCTCCTTTCTCACACTCTATGTGCCCCAGCTCGCCCTCTTTGTGCAAACCTGACCCCAGTAGTTCAGATGTTCTTGCACATTAAGGGACAAACATCTCCAATACTCTGTCTTAATCAGTCTGTTATTCAGTCTAATCAGGGATGTTCAGTGCAACATAGGCCTATATGATGCATGTGCAATGCAATCATCTGTTAACCACCAGTAGCGCAAGTGCATGACAAATTTTTCACTACATGTGTGAGAGACAGGGCTTCTTGTTGGAAGGTGGTGAGGGTTTGTGTGTGAGATTAATCAATAGTCAATCACTATTATACTTCTAATCTATTGTGCATCAGTGAACAACTGGATAGGGGCAACGTATTGGTTTATAAAAATTCAGTGGATTGACAATTCACGTGTAAAACGGACAAAGTCTCTCTCTCCATGCTGTTTGCATGAGGAAAAAAGCAAAGAAAATGTATTTCAGTTATTTTTGTTTGATTATTATGTATTGTATTCCTCATTTTTAAGGGGCCAGCAACAGGGAGAAACAGGACTTCACTTGGCTTTCTATTCAGGCTTAAGTCCTGTTTTTCCATGGCATCAAGGAAATGTTCCTGGCATCTTTCTGACTTGCACTGATTTTTGTGATAACATTTACAAGTTTGCCTCACTGTTCACCCTATTTAACCTCAACCTTCTATAGGCTAAACCTTAGCCCCAAGGTATGTGTCTAGCTTTAGGACCCACCATGGTGGGATAGTCATCCCTCACTCTGACAGGCTATGACACCAGTACACCTTAAGGGGGGTACACACATAAGGATTTTATAAATCTTAGGAGATTGTTTATCGTAGAGCCCCCACACATGAAGATTTAAAAAATCAGCTTTGATCGTACTGTGTGTGGTGTGCTCCGATATTCTCAGCACTGGACACCACACACGTAAAGAATATCTGTCTCTGATCTAGAATCTAGTCCTCCAAGCCAGAAATATCGCGTGATCAAACGTGATCTACATTAACCAGTGGCAACAACCCCAGCATCACCGGGCTCTTCATAAACAGAAAAGAGCATAGACTGTATATAGAAAAAGAGTAAATAAATGTTTTAAAACATGAAAGACATGGAAGACATAGAAGAGGGAATGTGAGCTTCTCTGACAACACACAATACTTGCATTAAGCACCAGTATGATGGTTAACGTTAGTGCTGATGCTAAACCCATTAAAAACATTGAAATGGCTAATTCAAGCACCCCCATAGGAAACGTTAGTTTTGCTATTTTGCGAAAAAACTTTCTAGGCGGAAGTGGCCAATGCAAAGTGATTCAGCTCCATTCAGGGAATATGGGGATACAGGGTTTCTGAATGCGCGACATACTGTGTGGGAGTTATAGGCAACAACGTGTTTGCCTAGGTTATAAAGCCCCCTGCAGGCAGATATATGTATTTTTTGGCGTCTGAGATATTTGCAGGAGTCTGGACCAACCCTCCAAATTGCACCGCCCTCCCTTGCACGGTTTAGCCTGCAGAACCACTTTTAGCTGGAGAAAAATCTAAATCAAAATCTTTACAATTACAGTAGGGTTCCTAGCTCTGCTGGTCCTAGGATGCATACATGTTCCCTCGGGCCCCCGCGGGCTTGACCCCCTAATTAAAGCTGCAAGCAGCAATGAACCGGCCCTCGCAGTCCACGGTGGGCTGCTCCACCTGCTTGTATTAAACAATGTATGCTGAAATCAGAAGAACTCCCTGCAGTCTACATAAAGAACAAATAATGAGAGGAGTACAGTGTTTGACTCCATAGACTGCTAAACAGCATGATAGTTTGATATACTGACTGTTAAGGCAGGAACACACGGGCCCAACCGTTGGACCTCTGAAGCATTTGGGGAGACTCGGATGAGGTTGGGAACAAATATGTTTGGTGTGTTCAGCTGCGTCGGAAGCTTTCGGACCTGCGCAGACGTTGTCTGATCCGATTCAGCACGCAAAGTCTGAGGAGGTGGGCTGTCGGACGTCTGAGCCATTGAATTCTCTGATTGGTTGTGTGCCAGCTGAATGGCCATTCTGATTGGCGGTGTGCTAGCGAATCAGCGCGATGTGTGGGAGGAGCGGAATACTGTGTGCGCTGTGTTTTTTTATGCACCCCGTTCAGTCATTCATTTGGTAATGCCTCACTGCATGTTTAGTGTGCAGCTGTTTTGATCTTAAATAGTTAAGTTTAGTTTTGATAAAAAATAAAGAGAGTTGCGCACATAAGCCTCTAGTTTACAACTCGCATCACAAGCGCCTTATTGCATCTCGCGCAAGTGCAGAATGTACACTGACTTGTTCATTGCTAGTTGTCTTTGCACCAGTAGAGGGTGCTGTTGGACCTGTACCCGTAGAGCTTTCTTACAGTTTCTGTGGCTGCACATGTGCTGGAGCAATAGCAGAGGCAAAGTAGAAAATGTCCCCATAAGAATGAATGGGAAAACGCCTCTCAAGCTCCTGCCATTTCTGGAAAGAAATGTAATGGTTCTGGCCAAAATATTTTTCTGTCGCTGCTCTCCACTCTAGCGATAATGTCAAGCACCCTAGCTCACGCAATACACACCAATTATAAAATCAGAAGATGGCCTAAAGATCCTTAGAACTAAAACTGTGATGATTTCAAAACCGTACAAGATTTTAAAAAGCTGAATACTTGCCCAACAGTTCAAGGTCTTCTGACTCTTTTAAAGGTGGAATGGTGTCTGTAGCACAAAGTATGAAGCACGAGAAGGTTGAAAGTCGATGAGTTTTGAAGAGGATTTGAAGATTTTCCCTTTTACTTTCCATTCACACTAATTAGACTGTGACCAGAGCACCATTTATTGGCCGATTTGCACCAAATTTTACACAAAGCCTCATCAGTCCATGGAACACAATTATGAACATTTACGTGATAATCAGACAGTATTTTATGAAGACATGCAAGATTGTCTGTCTTCAACATAGTCAATATGCAGGAATTTGTTGTTTTATGTTTTGTGCATTTTATTGACCATCGAAATACTTTTGATAACTTTTTGTCAGGAGGGTCCACAGATGCTACATGCAAAGTTTGGTGCAAATCGGTCAAATCGTCTAGGAGGAGTTTTGTTTGTTCTTTTTGACAACTTGTAAATTAATGTAGACTCGTTCATGGAAAATAGCTTTGAAATTGGTGCCAAGTTGCCATGTGCCTATACGATGTGTCCCGCTCATATGTGGGTACAGGTCCCAGCTTTCAAGTAAGAGATGGCTCTGGTTCACAGTCATAATTACTGTGTTATTTTGGTATTGGCCATAAATTGTTGGACCAGTGAAGACCTCTACCTCACTGTAACAACTCTGATACAACCAAATATTTCCCATTTTAAGGTTCTTACATTTTTACTTCCTTAAGCAGAGAAAAGCCATACTAGGCTTGCTTAAAGAAGAGCAGTATAGCCGAATAAAGTACAGGAAAGAAATGCAGTGGATTACAGTAAAGACAACCAGTGCATTACAGTAAAGAAGAATAGGGTGTATTACAGTCACAGTGGAGGAAGGTCAAGAAATGTGGTTGAGGACAGTGATAGAGTAGTATTTAGGTACAGCTTTATTTACCAGCGACTAAAATGGCCTGTATGAAAAGGGGGTGTCTCTATGTTTTGGTTTATTTACTTATAATTAAAACTTCAAACTTCAGATGGGGCATACCAAATATCTACAGTATTTGGTAAATTCACATTTACATGGTGCTTTTAAGGTCTGGACACACATTGATGGCAGAGCAGCCACTTGGAGCAATTTGGGATCCAACATCTTGTTCTTGTCCAAGGATACACTGGAGTTGGGGATCCAGGGATAGACCTCCAACCTTACATTAGAAGGGTGACCCACTCTACCCCTGAGCCCCAGCTGTCCACTTACCATATCTATTATCTTTTTTTCATTAATGCTTACCTTGCATTGTTTTCTATGCCTGTTGGAAATTGTCTACTGAGTGATGTTCATACTTCTTATACTTAGTACTACGAAATGTAACTTGCTGGGAGCTTGTTCCTTAACACACCCTATCTAAAGATCCAGTAGTGTGCATACCCTCTAGCTTCTTTATTGGAGAAAATGGGATTCCTCTGGAGGTCATCGCTGGCAGTGTGTCTGCCGAAGAACTGATCAAAAGAATCAACAGAGTTAAACAGGTAGGGGCAAAAAGATTGGATTGCATGCACCTTCACTTGTAGCGAGTTCACTTCTGGTTTATCAAACCTATGTGTTTAATCTGTCGACAGTAGTGATCCACAAAATTGGCTGATGTCCTACAAATCCACATGTATGCATAAATAATCTTGCCACCATGTACACCAATGAAGTATTTTCTCACATTTATATATCTGCATTGTCATGAGAATTTCATTCAATATCTACCGGTCACTGGTCATCATAACCTTTCCAGATGGTTTCTGTATTGTATTTGTATTTATTTGTGATGTATCTTTTTAAAGTCTCAAACGTGAAATGGATTACCACTAGTGGTTGCAGTTCAGCCCACCCATGTGCCATGCACTCTTTACTTTCACAGTTCTCAGCAGCAGCAGCAGGTGTTGCAAGGCACAGAGAATGCATCCCCTCATCTCAAAGAGATTATGAAACAAAAGTTAAACATACAAATAGTTGTTTTTTGACATCTCGTGAACAACTGTATTTAAATACAATAAAGCGCTTTGTTCAATCTAAAACCCTGATGCTGCAGATCGGCTTTGGACATCCCTAGCTACAATTTAGGAATTCGCTCTGGATCAGCTATCAGATTGAATGCATAAAAATGGCCATTTTACTTTTCTCTGGTGATGAATGGGCTAATGATAAGGCAAACATCTCGCAAAGCGCTGCTCATGGTGAGCGTACTCTGTGATCATTGGCCATCAGGACACAGCCGGCTGATGACTGCTGTACAGGCTGGTCTTACTTCTTCAGGATGATTACCCCGAGATTCCACCAGATACGTGTCCACTGCACTGTGGCTCCGATACAGTTTTGCTCCGCCGTCCGGCAACCCCCACCGGTTGCGTTTTGAGTCCGCCATGGTGCAGTATGATTGACAGCTGGTGTCGCGAGACCAAGGAGTTCCCGCAATAATCACCTAATCCCTTGCGACCTCAGTTATAAGTCAGGGTTCTCCCCAGACAATGGAATGTGGCGCAGTGCCGCTATACTGCTAGCTCAGCGCAATTATACTAATTTTCACTAATTTAGCTGCTTTGTAGCGGGTGAGGGTGGTGTCCGTCCATCCAACCCCCCATCCAATGACAGTGAGCCCCCAGGATGACGGTGCGCCGCTACACAAAAAATTTCTGGGGAGAACCCTGTAAGTATATGTGTGATAAAAACAACAACACAAAGTGTTCCTGACCAGAGGATTAGTAGAAGAGCTTGTGTTTGTCTCTTTGCTGAGATTTTTGTGCTGGTGCTGATGAGTGTTTATTTTGAAAAGTAACCGCTTGTCATATTGTTGCTTCAGCCTGGGCTTCAGTCTGCTGGAGCTGGAACGGCGCAGATTCGCAGCGCACCAGACCGGGTGAAGTTAACACATAGACTAAAGTGAAACCTATCAGCTCCGCTGGCGTGGTGGAGATGTAACCTGGGAATCTAGGGGTTAGTCTATGCTCAGACAAGGCCTATCTGAGGCTATGAGTAGACACATATGTTGTCTTCAGAGAGTATTTTGGGGCTTTCTCTTTAGCTCTCAGTAAAATGTGGAAAACAAAAGCAGACACCTGTGCGGGGGAGCTTCATAATGGAAAGCCCACAAAGGTTGATGAGCAAAAGCGAAGAGTCAGGACAAGAGTGTGGGCCTAATGAAGACTCAAGAAAGAGGGCCAGCCTGTGTGGTAAAGGTTTATAACCTAGGGACATGTTTTGGAAGAGAGATCATCTTTGACATGTTTACTGTTTACAAATTGTGTGTCCACAATGTGATTTTTGGTGTGATTTGAATCTAGCTCTCATTGGGTTGATGATTTTGCTTTCCACTGACTGTTGTTACCTAATTTTGTTCATAATGTACATCAGTAAAGGTTTTCAACTTCAATAATTTGCTCCTCAAGATCTGATTTGAGATAAAAGTGTTCCCTTGGCACTCTTGGCAACCGCCTATATGGCCAGTATCAAGAGCCGGTCCAGGGAATACGTTTTTAACATGAATTAATGGGACATGAATGTGTGCTGAGGAAGAGGGAGAGGGAAAGGGAGAGGAGGAGATATGGGCTTAGTGCATCATTGGAAGTCCCCTGTGAGTTGAGGCCTATTGCAACATGTCTAGGAGGTACCATGTGCCAGCCCTAAGTATAAACTTTATTATAGTGAAAAGTTTCATGTCAGCTCATAGGTCTCTGCCTCCCATTCTACACTGCCTGGCCAAAAAAAAAAAGTCACCAACTGGCTTTAACTAACCAAATAGGTAAGAGCCTCCTACTGGATAATTATTGCATGGGTAATTAAAATGTGTTCTGAATAAAAATCCTGATTGATTGTGATCAGCGATCACTTAAACGTTTTGTGAAATCAAATCGTAGAAAAACAACAGTAGAACTCAGGGCTATGTTTAATAGTGAAAGTAGAGCATTTCCACATGCACAATGTGAAGGGAACTCAATGGGTTGGGACTGAACAGGTGTGTAGCCTTAAGAAAACCACTAATCAGTGAGGCTAACACAAAAAAGGCTTCAGTTTGCCAGGGAGCATAAAGATTGGACTCAATGGTGCAATGGAAGAAGGTAATGTGGACTGATGAGTCCAGATTTACCCTGTTCCAGAGTGATGCTGCTTTGGGGTAAGAAGAGAGCCAGATGAAGTGATGCACCTATCATGCCTAGTGTCTACTGTACAAGCCTGTGGGGGCAGTGCTATGATCTGGGGTGGCTGCAGTTGGTCAGGTCTAGCTTCAGCAACATTATGTGCCCAAAAAATTTGGTCTACCTGAGCTGACTACCTGAATATACTGAATGACCACTTTGGTGAAAGAATGTGATCATCTTTGGGATGAGCTGGAGAAGGCTTTGCGCAGTGGTCCAACTCTCCCATCATCAATAAAAGATCTTGGCAAAAAATTTATTCAACACTGGACGGACATAAATCTTGTGACATTGCAGAAGCTTATCGAAACAATGCCACAGCGAATGCGTGCTGTAATCAAAGCTAAAGGCGGTCCGGTCAAAGAAAATGTTAGAGTGTGTGACCTTTTTTTTTTTTTTTTTGGCCAGGCAGTGTACATTCGTAGCTCTAGGAATCACAAGTAACTGCTGGTCCGCACCTTGCATGGCAGCCACCGCCATCAGTGTGTGAATGTATGAATTAAGTCGCTTTTGTCAAAAGCGTCTGCTAAATGTAAATGTAACTGCTATAAGCTCTTTAAGTTATGATAGTGCCTCGCTATTAAGGGCTTTGTGAGTGGGGAGGAGGATATTCAACTTGGTAGTAATGTTAAGACCATGGCTAAAACAGCAGCAATGGTAACAAGCTTCCTCTTTTCTAAACCTTCACATGTTCTTGTTCTCGTGGTCTCATTCTGACCGTCTGCCCTGTGCACTTAATTGCTTGTTGTGAGATCAAATGAATCACAACGATGTATCAACCTTGCTGCTGCCACTAAAGTTATCGACTCTACATGATATTTCTGGTAGGTAACTGTGTGTTCTTCATACAGATGCATGTTCAGCATATTGGAGTTTTGCCAGAAGCAAATGCTCCAATGGAGACCAGACCATGTGAATGTACAGCCACAGAACCTGCTCCAGCCCCAGCTCCACCCTCTGCTCCACCCTCTGCTCCACCCTCTGCTCCAGCATTGTCGGTTCAGTTGGACACCACAGAACTTGCAGCAGTACCAGGTACTATTAAAGGTGACCTTGATCACACAAATCTCACACAAACATTCTCTGGAGGCGAACAGGTGTGTAATAAGTTCGGTGAAAAAAATTAAAGTTCTCTTCATGGATAAAGATTGAAGTACAATTAGGGAAAACCCCACTGCAGATCTTGTCCCAGTCTACTGGAGTAAACGTCACCTCCAGATCGTGCTCCCACAACAGCTTCAGAGATTCATAGCGTGAAGAATCACAAAGTAGTTAAGTATAAATTTTGGAAATCAGTCCTTCGGGGAATTTGGCCAAAGCTATAGTGTTTTCCAGCTCTGACAATCTCATGTGGATCCCGCCTGTCCTCAAGAGAGACCCTATAAAGTGACAATTTTGGAGATACTGATAAAACCTTTGTGGGGAATATTAAAATCAGCCCTGATTTGCTGAAATGGCTTAACAAAGTTGTAGACCAACAGGTCTGTAAAGTTTGACAGGCGCCTAGATGAACACTCCATCAAACTAATACTCCTAATCTGTGCTGGTAAATCTGGATTCAGAGCCAGGGGAGAATGGAGAGAGATGACAGATGACCTAGGTTAATCTTATAACCCGATAGGGCACCGACTGTGGCTATAGATTTCAGAAATGCCAGAATTGATTTCTCATTTTTATTCAGATATCAAAGGACATCATCTGTGAGGGAAATAATGTGTTTTTCTTCACCTACTCTAACTCCAGACATATCAAGGTTTATTCTGATGACCTCAGCCAAAGGTTCAATAAACAATAAAGGTGACCGGGGCACCCCTGTCTGCAGCCCCTGGGTAGGTTTTAATCATATTAATGAAGTTGGAGTCTAGACCAAATTTTTTTAATACCAGAAATAAAAAATGACCATTCCACTCGGTCAAAGACCCTTTTGGCATCAAGGGAGACTGTCAGCGCTGGGTTTTATAATGAGTGTTAAAGATACTGAACAACATCAAGAGCACGGCGTAAATTGTTTGTGCCATATCTTGATTTTACAAACCCTGCCTGTTCTGGGTTTATTGTTTGTAGAAGGATGTTTTCACATCTCCAACAATTTGGTAATCCACGTTGAGGAGACTAATAGGCCTAAATCTTGAACAGTCTTGTTTTTAATTAGACTAATGGAAGCATATTTCCAGGAGGGAGGGATGCCGTCTCTTAAAATGCCATTGATGGCAGGTATAAAAAATGGGTGGATCTCAGGCCAGAATTTCTTTAAAAAATTCCAATGGAAACCCATCTGGGCCTGGTCACTTCCCATTTGGCATAGACTGGATTGCAAACCAGACCTCCTCCAGCGTGAATGCCGCATCTCAGCTGGAGCGATTGGTTGCTATTTATGAGAAGGGCTGTGCCTTTCTTGTTCTGTGAATCGGAGGAGAAGTAAACTTTACCTATCCAATCCCTTTTGAGTTTCAGATGTTCTGTATCAGATAGTTTTGTTTCCTGAACTAATACTATATCCTGTCACGATAACAGATTTTGCTGGACGAAAAATTGTCCCAGTGATGATTGCAATAAACTATGATATTGTCGTTTTGAGACCATTTTTGAGCTAGTATAATGATAATGGCATAATAATGCAAGTACACCCTTTCAAAGATCAGTAAACATTTATTTCTAAAGAATATTTAACATTGGAATTGGAATGTGAAGAAGACATTTCAAATATCCAAAATGAATAAACAAAACAACCCAAAACAGTAAATAAAGAACTCTCAGTCTCTGTTAGCAAAAACTGCACTTGAATTACACACAACCAAAAACAATAACCCTAACCCTTTAGTATGTTGTCTTTCATGCTGTACATTTGTGGAACTGCTGTTTGTGACACGTATGTTCTCCCAGACAATTTGTACTGGCTGTCAAGTGTTTGCAGCATTTGTCAAAATGCCGGCTTTTCAACGGTATTAAAGGCCTGCATCTCTTTAGCGATGTAGCAAACTACACTTGTCCCAAATGTCCCAGTGATTGTGGACTCTTGGGAAGACTGAGATGGCCCTTCTGTAGCTTTATTTTTTTTTCCCAGCTGGGAAAACTGCATCGGATGATTATGCTTTAGGTGCAGATGCGTGTTTGTTGTATTGCTGCCTTTAGATGCTACTGTTTTACAACAAATGAGACATAACGGCACGTCCATGTTAAGTGGTTCACCACAGTCATCAGGTTTGAGTCCAAAGTGCTCCCACACTGCAGCTGTCACGTTCGGCTTTGAAACCAGTTCCTTCTTTGTTTTTATTCTGTCAAATGTCGACTAGCGTTACCTCTGGCTTGCTACTCCTCACAGGGCTCTCATGCTGCACTCTGTGTTATGTCAGGGACAGGGTCCCGCCTCCCTACACAGAGAGTGACTGACAAGCGGGTTTGCGTTTGAGACATGAGGAAAAAAAAAACAAGCATGCAAATGGAAAATATCAAGCTCATTTTTATTTATCGTACAATTAATTGATTTATTATCGTGACATGCCTGTTGCTATATCAGATTTTTGTTTTTTTCAAATATGTCAAAGTCTTCTTCCTTTTAATTACATGGCCCAATCCTTGGACATTCCATGTAGTGAGTTTAAGTGAACCAGACATAAGAGCCCCAAAGCCGGAAAACTGCCCCAAAAGAAGTCACTGGGCATTCTAAACATCGTCCAAATCCTAATTTAATAGTTAGGTCACAATAACAATTTAGACACCCGAAACAGTGCCTGTACTCCAGGCTGAATTATGAATGCCAATGAGAAGCACCCCAGAATGATGGGTTTCCGAATTGTGCTTGTACCACAACATTTGTGCAAAGTGTACTTAAAATTAAGATTAGACACAAAGTTGATACTAGTGCGTATGAACTATTAAAGCTAATATCATGGAAAATAAACAGCACTGTAGAGTGTGAGATCAAACTGAATACAATGCAAAATGATAGTTTTTTATGCATTCTGAAAAAGAAGGGAGAGAGCTACAAATTAAATCAGCACTCAGAATCTCACAGAGTCCATGTGGTGGTCACAAAAAAGTGCACATTGTTCAGTGGGGGCTCAGTGTACATATGCGACCCGTCCCTCTCCATTATAAGTAGTAACAGTAGAGATGAGGAAATCTAACCTAATTTAAGAGTATCCAGAAATGCAGCTGCAGACTCAGCAAATTTGACCTTCGTGGAGGCACCGGAGGCACTGGGTAGGCAAATCCACAATATTTTTTATGGCGAGCCAGCGCTTTCCCTATGGTGTCAAACTCTCGCTGCCTTCGCAGGACCTCTGTGAACAGGTCAGGATAGAACTGTAGCTGGGAGCCACAATGGTGGATGTCGCATTTCTTCATCGCTGCTCTGAGCACAGCCTCTCTTTGGGAATATCATAGAAATTGGACCAAGACGCTTCTGGGGGGGCTTGTCTGGAGCCGGAGCCGGAGCCAGGGCTTAGTGGGTGCATTCAGTCTCTCGCGAGGGATAGTCAGCAGGCAGGCCGATTAAAGTTGGTAATGTTCTCTAGACGACAAGAGGGGTGTTGCCCTTCGTTTTCTCTGGAAGGGTGTTAATTTTAAGGTTTTTAATTTTACTGTGTCTGAAATTCCTCACCCAGCATGCTGTTTAGTTAACAAAAACTGTGCTTTTTAGTGTGTCAGAAACCTCAGTATGAAATGAATAGTGTATGAAATGCAAGAGAATCATGTAATGAAACATCCCAATATCTGTCGTTGAAAAATACCAAATGCACATGAAAAGGTTACGTGTAGAATTTATCTATTCACTGCAATTTGGTGTCAGTTTCAAATAATTTGACAAACTGAGATGAAACACTGAACAAAATGTGCATGACGGCTTTTACAAGCCCAGTTACTGTAGCTTTTTAAAGTCCACATATGTCGTCATATGAACTGACAATTCTAAATTGTTAGAAAACAGCACAGTTCTGCCGCAGAACAGTTTCAACTATGAAAAAAAATAGTGTAAAAAATGTCTCTTTAGAGAAGGCACATAAAATATACTTTTTTTTTGTTTTTTTGCAAGCATAGTATATATAGTGTATGTATACTTTTTATGCTTATACTTTTTGGAATCATAACAAGTTTGTCCTCATGGAAACTTTGACACATTTTAGTGCTTAAACCATTGAAAGCAGGACAGACTCATTTTTCTGTATATCTAGACACATTAAGGGCTTTAGACTTGTTTACTCTAAACCTGGAACACTAAAACCTGAACCAGCTTGATTTACACAAATGTGAGAAGATTTCGTGCTTAACTTGAGTGGTTAACTTGGCCTCCAAATTCCCCAGATGTCAATGCAATTGAGCATCTGTGGATGGACAAACAAGTCTGATCCATGGAGGCCCCACCTTGCAACTTACAGGACTTAAAGGATATGCTGCAAACATCTTGGTGCCAGATACCACAGCACACTTTCAGGGGTTTACTCGCATTGTCTGCTGTAAATAGAACAGATTCCAACAATGTAATCCACTGAATCACGTTTCCAGATCTTGTGTGTTGATATCAAACAGACAGCTACTGCTAGCTTTTCAACTCAAATCAAAGACTGTGTCCATCATATTTCTAAAGTTATGTAACTAATGTTACAAATCCAAGTTTAACTGTTACTTATCCCGAGAGGTTTTGAAATTCTTTTTACTGATTACTTTGCATGACCCCATTGATCTTGTGGGCGGCATGAAGCCCTCCTCAAGCCCTGTTGATGTATTGCCAACATATTTTAAAATGTACTTGATGCTGTTGGTCTAAGTCTATTCCTTATCACAAGTACTTCTCTGGAATCCAGTTCAGTCCATGCTTATTTGAAACATGCTGTTCTTTCAACCTCTATTGAAAAGAACAAATCCCTATCCATCACTTGCTAAAAACTACAGACCAATATCAAAGCTCCTGTTCATTTGAAAAAATCTGGAAAACATAGTTTCCAAGCAGCTTACAGGGGCTGGGACAAAGCATTATGTATTAGATAAACTCCTGCCAAAAGCATTTACCAGAATGTTATATTTGGTGTCCTTATTATTAGTATATATTTTGGCTATAAGCCAGCCTCTTATTATTGGAAGGTCACTTGTTCGATTCTCCTGGTCTGCATGTAAAAATTGTCCTTGGGCAAGATAATCAACCCCAAAACTGCTCATGATGTGCTGGTTGGCACCTTGCATGGCAGCCACCGCCATCAGTGTATGAATGTATGTATGAATTACTGTTGCAATAGACAACTGTCGCTTTGGACAAAAGCATCTGCTAAATGCCCTAAATGTAAATATATTTTGAAAATAATAATTGAGTGGGAGGGAGTCATGCTATGCCGGGGCAAGATGAAATCTGAACAAGTGAGACTTGAGTCTTTTGCGGAAGATGGCGAGTGATTCTGCTGTCCTGACATTGGTTAGGAGTTTGTTCCACCGCTGAGGCACCAGAACAGAGAAGAGTCGTGACTTTGCCCAGCGATCTTTGTATGCTTTTGGTGATGGCGGAACCAGAAGGCCAGCTGCTGTAGTGGAATGAAGTGCTCGGCCTTGGGCGTGTGCTCTGGCCAGTGTTTGGAAGTAGATGGGTGCAGTTCAGTTGACGGCCTTGAAGGTCATGTGGGAGAATCAGGGTAGATTGAAAATGAGGCACAATGCAGTGCCCTGGATGCCTTTCAACAGTTTAGGTGCACAGGCTGGGAGTCCAGCCAAGACCGAGTTGCATTAATCCGGGCGGGAGATGACCAGTGCTTGGACCAGGTGTTGCATTGTGTCCTTTGTGAGGGAAGACCAGATCCTGTGGATGTTGTAGAGAGCAAATCTGCAGGATCGGGTCAAAGCAGTGATGTTTGGGATGCAGGATAGTCTGTCGTGGAGGAATATGCCCAGGTTCCTCACAGTTGAGGGATGCTCTTTTCTGGGGAAATTTCACGTCCAACTTTCACATAGACGGAGAGGTAGAATATCGGCGCAAGATTCCCATCTTGAAAACGCAGTGTTGATGAAACTGAAATATGCTTTTACAACACAAGTCCCCAATTAAATGAAATGGCAAACCTGAAGGTGTATAGAGGGGCTTGGATTTCAGGGGGTTAAGTTAAGGTAAAACTTACAGATGTTAGGATATTTATAGGGCATAACTTGCCAAAGCCTGGAAATGAAGCCAGCAGTGAGGGCAACAATTGTTACACCCCATATCCTCATTGTGAGTACATATCATGATGCAGGCCAAATTCGAGGTAGCTGCACTTCAATTCATATTTAAATGGTGTTCATATACGGTATGAAACTTTGAATTTTCAAATGATGTCCCACGGTGAGGGATACCACTGATTGCCTTCCATTATTTCAGCACGTGAAGCAGTGAGTCAGATCACTGTAAACATATAATTACAAACCTCAACCTCAGATACAAACACCTTGTTTTCAGAACTAGAAATATTTATTTTCTTTGTCTTCCTCTTCCACCTTGACATGATTAACTGTATAGAACCATAAAAAGCAAATGTGTGCCGTAATTGACTGCAGACATTTCCACTCATTAACTCACTGTTTTTGAATGGATGACCTTTCAAGTTTGTCAACGGCCAGAAATTGAAAATCCATAAAAATTCCCAACAATGTCTTGCAGTTTCCTGTGCTGCCTCTAAATTCTACACTTTTTAGCCAGAACTTCCAAGGCAATTGCAGTGAAACTTACTGCAGAAAATCCAACTTTTTCGCAAGTAGCCATAGACAAATAGAACAATCCTTGTTGCCAGTGATAAGTTTTCAATAGTTTGTTTATTACAACTACTCAGTTTGGAAAGTTTAGCAGGTAGTTCTGAATTGGTTTCTTGAAGTGATCAAATTTATGGCATGACTACAGTAGATTAAACAGAATTGTATACACAATACATACATACACAATTCATACAGATCTGTTGAAGATGGATGGACTTGGTTTGCTCTGTGCTGACATGGAGTCAATAAACCACCTAACCCAGTGCTTCCTTTTTATGTTTCTATTCTATGCAACATCCCTCTTGGGCACAGGAGAAGATGGCAGTCCCACTCTTGCAGAGAATGCATCCTCAGATGATGCTACTCGGAGTTCTCAGAGTGAAGAAGACCTGGATGCTCAGGTGGAAAGGTAGGAGCACCCATACATGTCTCTGTATGTTCTAACCAAAATATGTCCTTTGTGTAGACAGATTTGTCCCAAAGACATCTCTGTGAAACTCAAATGGCATCTAAGAGAAAACAACAGTTAATAAAAAAAAGTCTGTCTTCCAAACTATTCATCTGTATCAGAACTATACTAATAGATGTTTCTTATCGAGTCCCAAGCATTAGAGATATTTGTGATTGTAATGGAGCCCGATATAAATCCACTGCTGAAACATCAGACTAGAGATTATTTACTTTCAATCTGATCCAGTTAAAATCAAACCGGTTTTTCATGTAGGAGCTTCTCAAATATCAGTTTTACAAATAAGCTGTTGAATTACATTGGTATGGCCATGTAATTATAACAAAGTAAAAGTCTACTTATTAACACACTCTCTCCACAAAAGATTAGAATTACGCTCAGGCCATATTTCTTGTGTGCTGCTCATGTGCAGTGTGCCGCACTAGCGTATTGTCTAGAGATTCACAGTCTTGCCTTTTTTTCTGCATCTTGTGTTTCACAACAGTTTCAATTGAATTTGTGGGTTAAGCAGTTAAAGTGCAGTATTTCAGTATTTTCTAATCTCTTAATATTTTTCTGTGATGGAATGACCACAGACTACTTTCTCACAAATAAACATTCATGAAGTTTGGTTCAATAATGAATTTGTGAAAAACGTGATCAATTCTGCTGGGTCAAAAATGATAGATACCGTACTTATGATATTTGTGTATGTAGCTTCCTGCAACAAAGTTGTTTCCTCAACAGAGTCTACATATTCTCCATGAGGTTCAAGTCAGGATATAGACAGGTCATTCCAAAACCTTAATTCTAGCTTGATTCAGCCATTCCATTACCACTTTCGTACGGAAGCAAATCTGGACCATTATCAAAATTTAAAATGGATTAACAGAAGTGCTTTTTGCATTTTCAGGGTACTAGTTCAGTGCCCGTAGGACGCATGTATTAATATAGAAAAGTGGGAGGTTAAGTTGCTTTTTCATGGATGGCCAAATGAGGTTGTGTTTGAAGGTGAGACATCAGGGATATAACTGGCTGCTTTTGACTACTTTTGATTTTACCATTATATATTCACCTTAAAAGCTATTTACCTTGCCTTGTTTGGTGTCATTATTTTCAGCACAACCTCACATGTGTGAGTGTACAGTTATTTTTATTTTTTTTGTTATTTTAACAATATGGACCTAAAATCACGAAATAACAAAATCAGGGTAGGAAAAAGTTAGATTTTTTTAATGTGAAAACCACAAGTGTGTTTAATGAACCAATTGCATTAGTTATAATGCAAATATAAATTGTTGTTTGCTAAATTTGTGCATAAGTTTTTGAAATTTACAAAGTTATAAGTAACTATTTACATTTAAATGCAGGCAGTGCCTCAGGCTCAGGGCTCCTCAGCTCATTCTTGCCTGTTCTACATTCAGCAGTCTCCTCCTTGTTTTGACTCACAACACAAAAAAAACACTACAATACACACTAAACACACTACACTAAACACTATATAACACATTAACTGTACACTCCAAACACGCTATATGTCACAAATCTCTCAACTCTCAAAACTCGCCATCTCTGTCGCTGTCTTTATCACTGCCGCCGGCGCCCCTCACACAACTTCCCCTGTTCCTCAGCAACCAAACTTGCTGCTTGCGGATTTCGTGACAAAAGCCTGTTTTTACCATTTAGTCCTGCACCAGACACAAAGCAAATGTGACGGCAATGTTCGCGAAAAAGCATTGTGGACATTATTTACCCTACGTCCGGTTTTGGACCTGCTAGTGCGTCCGTCGACTTGGGAGGTGGGCCGTGGGGTTGGGCTAGCAGCTTGCTACACACGAACATCTACAGATTCCAATTCCACTTAGTTGTCCTCGGGATCTCCTCAGACCAGAACAGACTCGGTCCGGACTCGTTCAGTCTTATTAGTTCACGACAGTCAGTTTAGATGCACAGAACGGGACCAAACCAACGGTCCAGCTTGCGTCGCTGCACGTCTAAATCTGCTTGTTTCTTAAGGTTTGTTGTGGAGGTGAGCTCTGCAGTGATTGGCTCTTGTACACGCGTGGCTATGGTGTACAGTGATTGGCTCTGGTGCGTATGTGACTGTGGTGACTGCGGTGGACAATGCTCGTGGAATTTGTAAAGCATTTACGAAATAATTTATTAACGGTATCAATGCACTCCAAACAAATGCGACGTTGCACACCATAGACATAAACACAAGACAACACGTAGACATATCTTTATATGTCTATGTTGCACACCCTTGAACCAAGCAGCAGCCATGTTGAAACTCTCAGGTCAGTCTGATTCTGATCCGCAGAGATATTTGAGGAGCACACACACACAGACAGAGATTCCTTGCTTTTATAGAGAGATAGCTGCATTTTTAACTCATAGATAAAATCAGTAATGAATCATCCAAACCGCATTTTCATTTTCTTCTTCAAGACTGCTCATTTTGTGACTTCATTAAAATGAAAAAGAAAAGGACGTTTAAGATTTGATTTTCAAAAGATGCCCCAGTACAGTGTTTCCTTTTTTTTGGGATTTTTTTCAGCAGCAGGGGCAGGCTCTCCGGGGAGCTGTGGCGGTGTAAACAAATGACACTTGACTGCAGATTTTACTTTTATGCCCAGCATAATCCCCATTTTTATTGAATGGCTGGCGTGGAAAATGGCTTTTTAAAGGCTGAATGTGAAAATAAACAAGGTCTGTCCACAAGGTCATCTCCATGGAGTTATCATTTACGTCCCCCCACATGAAGAAAAAAAAAACGCCAACTCCGCTTTAGGAACCTGAAAAACATCAACTCAGATAATTTGACTGTGGACCTCCAGTGTCTTCTTTCTACTCAGATTTCATCAGCCTGTGATTCTGTAGATTTCTATAATATAACCCTGGGTAACATCCTGGATCTCTGTGCACCCATTAGGAACAGAACAGTCAGCTTCTCCCGTTCATCACCCTGGATCACTAGGCAACTGCAGAAAATGAAGACAGTTGGGCAAAGCCTCGAATCTCACTGTGCATAAACAAGCTTAAAAAAATCATAAAAAATCCCTCAGAGAGGCATGATCACAGTTTTACTCCAACATCATAAAAGAGAATCCTGGAAACTCTTACCAAGGGCAACTCGGTCTTTCGCAGGGCCTTTGGCATTCTTCGCCTTTGGCTACTGACTGCCCCACACACACCAGTTTCATCATTTGCCAACTCATTTGCTACAGCTGGTGACGTATAGTAGCTTTCCATATACAACTCATGCCCTTTCCCTATGTGCTGGGCCATCAGCTGCCTAACTAGAACATGGTTGCCACATAAATCAGTGACCTCATCACCATGCTGTCCAGTGTACAAAGTCCACTGCAGAATGTATCCTGACTTGGCCTCACTCAAAACAAATGCCTTATAACCATATTTGTCTGGTTAGTTCGGATTGTACATTTTCAGTGTGGACCCTTCCCTTGAAAGCTATTGTCATTTCATCGAGTGACAGTTCTTTGCATGGGCCAAAGACAGCTGAGAAGCATGGAATGAACATGTCCATTATTGGGCGCACCTTGAACAGTCTATCATAACCTGGCTGGCCCCACTCAACATACTCCTCATTACTGGCAAAGTGGAAGAAAGACAAGATGATTTTGAATCTGTTCATAGACATCAATTTCCCAAATCCCGGTGTAGATGTTGGCCAAAATTCTGCCCAGTAATCCTCAATCCCTGATTTATGTACCAGGCCCATGCTCAAATGGAGTGACAGGAAGGCTTTCATTTCAGGGACAGTTACATCATACCATTCATGAAGCTGTGAACATCAGTTCATGTGAGGCTAAATACTGATGAGCACACAGATGTGTCTCCATTGTTATGAGATTCCAGAAATCGTCAGTCAGAGAGAGGGACGAAAAATCTATAGACCTTGAATCATTGCTAAGCTCTCTGTCACCACGATATCCAATTTGCTCATCAAAGGGCTTTATCCATTCCTGATATACCTCCTCCTCTCTCAAGAAAGCCCAGCCACCATTACCATCATCATTTCCAGCCCTGTTCTGCCTCCCCCTGTTGCCTCTACCACGTCCACCTCTCATATGGACACAGCGACCTTGTGTGCCCCTTGCCCCCCCCCCTTCCATTTCGGGAAGGGTTGAGGGACTCATCATCACTACCTTCAGCCATATTCAGACCACCCCTGCTGCCCCTACGACACCCATCAGCCCTTATGCGAACACTTCGCCCATGTCTCCCCCTGCTATACCCACTAGTGTTGGGAGAAGAGTGTGTATTTTGTGCTCTGTGAACACCGCTGCCGTGACGTCGCGACTACGTGACCGTCGCGATGGAATGAGTGAACACTAACACCGGTTAAAGCGCTATTCTCACCACCCCTGCTACTTCTACCACATCCACTCGCTCCTCTAGTGATACTACAAGTTTGTGTATCATTTCCACTCCCACCTATGTTGGGCAAAGGGTCGTGTGTTCGTGCTTGTGCGTCCTCCTCGCTCTGCGTGACAGCGCCATTGCTCTGCAAAGATGCACCGTGACTAGCAAGCTCAATATTCTGCCGGTCATCATCACCCGAAGTTAGATTTTCCCCTTCAGAATCAGAAGCTCAGTCACTTCCCTATGTGTCAACTTTTTGATTGCCATTGATGTTAATTTCGTCTTAATAACGCCTAAATCCAGCAACACCGCTTCAGCAAAGTCGCTTCGTGGCGTACTGTCTCTGCTCTCTCACCCACCAGTTTGCATGGGACTTCTTCAAATTTTTTGCATTGAAGTATGATGTTTTTCTGAGCTAAGGTCTTAGTACAGGATGTCTGCCAGCTAGTGGTTGGGAGTATGAACAACATGTAACACTCTGTTCAGAGAAAACAGCTGTTGTGCTCAGTACCATGGGGTGTTGCAAATTTGTGAGTCTAGCGCTGAAAGGGTTAATGTTGCACACACCTTGTTCTAGTGTGATCCATGAACAAAATGTTCTCTAGTTTGGATTTTCAAAGAGTAAGCGGTGCTTGGTTAAAAGTAATGTGGGGATGGGACAGGTGCATCACTGGTTTAAGACACACCTTCAGGCAGGTAGCCTAGTCATGGTGGAAATGCAAAACCAGTCATGGTGGGCTGCTGCACTGTGTCAAACTGAGTCAATGTAAAAAACGCACTTGTATATTCCCAACTTTGGTTTGCAGCACTCAGTTTCTCTCCCACTCTCTCTCTCCCTCTCTCTCTCCATCTCGCATCCTTTCAGGCTGACCAAGAAGGAGGAAAAACAAGAGCAAAGGAAGAAAGGCGAAGAGGTGAGTAGAGGAGACTTTTTGGCCTTTAAATACTACTACATATTTTCAATGGGCTGCACCTAGGTGTGCAATCACAATGGCCATGAGGGTAATGTCACTTAAACATACGAGTCATTAGATAAAAAAAAAAAAATCCCCTCCAATAGTTGTCATTAACCAAACACATTAGATCCCTCTATAAGCTGGAAGAAAACTGATTTTTCACAGTTAGTAATTCTTCTAAAACTGACCCTGAAATGTATTTGATGTGCACTCAACTCCCCATAAGTGCAGTACAAAGGTGTTGGTCTGTTCTCTATTGATGAGTCCTCTGCATAGTTTGCAAAGATCTCTGATCTGAGAAAGCTACTTAATTGCCTGGCCAAAGTAATAAAACACAGTCTGTTAAAAGGTGCATTTTGTAAGATCTGAACATTGGAATTTAAATCATTTAAAAAATGAACTAATCCTATCAACAGTGTTAGGAAGCAGCAGTTCTGGCATTACATTCAAAACTGAATTAAGTAAGCTGTTATGTAAACACACATGAAGATCATTAGATAGCGGTCTTATTTTGACCAGCTGTCGGAGGTCAGCAGTTTGGTTGAGTTTTGCATATACATGCAATACTCTCAGTTGTAAGTTGCCTTTCTATTTGCAGCTGGTGAATGTAAATTGTGATTGTTTGACTAGGGGAAAGAAGCTGTGGTGCTGGTAAGTCAGAAAAGTAATTGTGGATCCCATGTTTAGGCATTCTGTGAGGAAGGTTGGTTGACATATGTAATCTTGTCTAGATACTACTGTTGAAGCTGAGTGGTTATTAGCCAGTCTCAGCCAACTCAGCTGTGGTAAGTAGGCATGATTGCAGGATGGAGCTTACCCTGCATAAAAGGAGCAACCACTACTCTGCTGTTAAGTTTAGAGCCCAACCGATAACAGATTTTTAAGGCCAATACCAGTACAAATATTTGGTGGTTTGAAAATCTGATATTCTGATATATCGGCTAATACATATTTTAAAAAATCCAGATACACGTAACAAAACATAAATAGGTTTCCCTAACATTAGTTATTTGTAGTCATTTATGAGTCCTCACTAAAATATGATAATGTAGTTTAAAAATAAACTTGTTTGTTTTATTGTCACAACAGTACAGAGGAACATCAAAATATATTACAGGGTTTGCGGCATTCTAAACACGAGTGTTGCCAACAGGGTTGTTGTAGAGCAGGGCTGCCCACACTTTAACATGCGAGCTACTTTAAAAATGACCAGGTCGAAATTATCTACCTATATAAAACTACTAAACATCTATTTATTTATACATACAATGAGTATACTTTATATAGCACAATGCATGACTGATATAGAGAGAGTAATGTAAACCTTGTTATTGCACATAAAAATGGACAGCAATAATGCACATAGGTGTCAAACAGCCATCAATATTGCACACAGTTTACACACTGGGAGCTGGTGGATTTCTACATAAAGTAGACTGTTGAGTACGTCAGTTTAAAAGTTAGCGTTGCTAGGCTGACAGCTGATCAGCAGAGAAAGGTGAGTCCACGGAGCCAGTTGTTCAAGTGTCGTACTTTTTGCGAACAGTTCGAAAGTGTCTCTCAACATTCCCTTTTAATGGAATAGTGATGATAGTTTGACAAATCAGACAAATGATAATGTTTCCCTTCTTTTATTGATATCAATTGAAGCCACTAACCAAGACACTTACCTAGCTAGTGTTTTGCATTAGCTAGCGTGTTTGCACATGCATGGTGACCCATGACATGTGACGCTTGGCCCTTCAAGAAGAGATCTCAGACTGGCCGTCCTGTACGTCAATCAGGTGGCATAGACTCAACCTGTTGCAGAGTGCCCTCTGGTGGACGCTAACACTCATAACATGGTTGGAGGGTGTGTCAACCTTTTTAGTTTTATTTCTTCAAATATTAATTTATCAACCATTATAAATGACGATACTAATAGTGGAAAATGCCTCATATCGGCCGATGATATCGGCCCACTAAACTGCTGATCCAGTGTTTAGGGATTCTCTGAAAAAGGTTAGTTGAAATATTCCCAATTAGCAAAAAGTCGTCCAAAATACGTCAAAAATACGTGTTCTCCATACATCCAGAAAACGTCCTCAGAGGAGCCAGAATGAAAGTTTTTCTTACGTCTTTTCTAGACATTGTATAGACGTTTTATTTTGGATGTTATATAGACATCATTAAAAGAGCCAGAATGAATGTCTTTATTACGCCTTTTCTAGACGTTGTATAGACGTTTTATTTTGAATGTTATATAGAAGTCATTAAAAGATATTGTCGAGACATAATTATTTCACATCCAGAAAACACCCTGAATAAGGTCAACAAAGCCCACATCTTTTCTGTATCTTAAATCTCAAAAATCTAAACTGGGTTCACTTGCGAGAACAGCTTATAAAAAGTAGTACATTTTACTATGAAATGCAATGACCAGGGTAAAGAAGCTATTATACAATGTAGGAACCTTGCACAGGTGGACAGTAAGTATGCAACATACTACATGGATTTCCCATGACAGATGATTTTAGACACGACAAGCAGTGCTAATTTTTTTTTTATTATAACTGAAACAAATAATCAAGAACAGAATGGTCTCTCACTGCAGGATCCACCAAATAAAAGATGCAGTTCAGTGTTCAAAACCAATCAGCGAAAGATGGATGAGGTCCAGTTTCTGATCCTTGTTGTCTCCTTATAGTATAAGTTTGTTCCTCAGCACTTTCACGAAACATAAAGCCCAGTTAGCCGTGTCAGCTCAGGTGTTCCCCGAAAAGTCCAAGGCCATGTGCGAGTCTCACGTCATAGAGAGGTGATTTGTTTGGCAGTAGCGTCCCTCTTCTGTCAGCTCTCCATTGTCCCTCTGGTCTCACTTGCTCCTTTTGCTCTGACTTAGCTTACAGGAGGGCTCACAGTGGAGTCTCTTTCTGTCTGTCTCTCTCTCTCTCTCTCTTTCTCTCTCTCTCTCTCTCTCTGTCTCTCTCTCACACTCTCACTCACTCACTCACTCATTCACTCCTTATACCCCCCCTGCTCTTCCTGGTGCATGCTTTAAGTGGTCGCCAGCAGCCGTTCTGATGGCCACTTCCGTTGCAGAGGGGTCCCACTGCATCACAGCAGCTAAAATAAAAAGAAAATGAAAAAAGTCAAATGAGCATACATTCAAATTTACACAGATTCAAACAATCTTTCCCAGTGGCATTTCTCTCTCCTTTGCTACAGCAAACTAATACTTGCAGACCTTGAGGATGTCTTCGGGGAAGGCTTTGGGGAACAGTGATCAACATTTTTCCCCATGTCACCATTTTGGTTTTATCTAATTTATTGATTTAACTTTTCATTTGTTGATACAAGAATATTTGATATTTGCTATTTTGAAACTGGCACGGTTGTCTCATTCTGCGCTCTCGCCATCAAACTAAGAAATTAACTTGTGGGGCGTGTTGGTCTAAGATTGAGGAGTGGTCAGGCACATTCGTGGTGCAATGCTAGTTTGATGGCACAGAAAGCAACTGCGCCACTGACCAAGAAAATCATGACTGATTGTTATTTACACGGCGAAGAGCGGACCAGCCCATTATTTCAGTGTTATTTTAAGGTGCATTATCAAGATAGTAATATATTTAGAGATGTAACATAATTCACTGATAAAATACTGCACAGGCCATCATATTTTATGTTGGAAATCAGTGTACATACAATACAGGGTATTATAGACCTTAGAAAAATATCAAAACCAAATTTTGAAATGTTACATAGAATTAAGCCTCCTAACCACAAATTGTGCCACAAATTGTTCACACAATGAAAGTTATGGCCAACAAATTATTAAAATTATTGTTCTCTCTTTGAACAAAAATGCCCAAGTGAGAAGAAGAGTGTTTACTTAAAAAATGTCTGTAGGCTTACACTTTATGACAGAAAACACCTTTGTGTTTTCTAATCCATATTTGTCCTTTTTCTCCTTCCCTTTCAAGTTGAATTGCGTCATGAACTTGTTACTGAAGAGCCTAATCCAAGAGAAACACAAGTTAGTCAATATGCTTATGTTGCTGATGATCAAAGCAAGTACCATCTAACAAGCAAATGCATCAAGAAATACCTGTCCAGCACATTGTGGGTGCAGTCTTTTGTATCCCTACCACCAATTCTTGCCAGTTGATGAAAAAAAAAGATAAATTACTGACTGCAACTGTGGCTTCACATTTGTTATTGTTTTCCAGCTGATTGAACCATTTCATCTGTTTAGAGGGTTACCATTTTGAGTTGTTGTTGACAGGATTTTGACACTTCTTTGATACCTGAGATTATAGATAACAGATTTATAACCCCAGTTTGGTTTAAAAGATAATCAATCCTATAATGAATCAATCCTGCCTGTGAATTTGTGTTCACAGTTGACTTATGACAGCTGCTAGAATGATTGAAAGCATCTTACCAAATTACAGAAGGTCTCCGGGTCAGACAGGGAGGCTTCCTTCTCTTGAAATTCCTCCGTGCTGTCCATTTGGTCCACACACGCTCCTGGCTCAGTGATGTGTCTTTGTAGCTTCCGAATTTCTTTGTGTAGGGTTACCAGTTTGGGAGGACTATTTTCTGGAACTCTTACAATACAGACAAAAGAATGGATCACTCAGTGAATTTACATTGGAGTAACAGCTATCACTGTCCATGCTAATATCCATGCTATTACTATTCATGCTATGTTGATGTTATTACATCCAAATATAAAAGCTATAGTCTTCAATTGAGAAAGACTTGAAAAAAGCATCCCTCCCCTCCACTCTGTGCTCCATGACCCCTCCAAGCTTGTATCGCCCTCCCCTCGGAGCTTCCCACGACACACCCCTTCCACTGCAATAAGCCGGTGTCACAGTTTAACTTGCAACCGTGTTAACTGATGACCCTCAGGCCAAAGCGTCTGCTGTAGTCAACATTAAACTAACCCTCTGGTGGCACTAATTAAAGACCATTTCGATCCCTACTGATATTTTTCATTGGATTTTAATAACACCTTTTAGCGAGGGCCTTAATGGTCCACAAGGGTTAAAGTCCTGAGACATTCCTAGGGACAGCTACGTTTCTCTGCAGGGTTCTCCCCAGACAATGGAACAGTGGCTCAGCGCCACTATACTAATTTTCAATGTTAGCTGCTTTGTAGCGGATGAGGGTGGTGTCCGTCCATTGTCCGTCTGAGCATTGTGTTCTGCTGAGAGACAAACAAATGGCATTCCTCAACAACACTGGACCTCACTCCAACGGGCTTCTGTGAACTAGGTGGACCTGTGCAACCAAACAGAAAAAACACTACTATCTTGTCTAAACTAGCTGTGATATAGACCGTGATATTTCACATTTTTGTAATGCATACATTTTGGCTACTCCTATCACAAATGCATTACTCTATTGAATATATGTTTAAAAAATCACATTCTCCCTAACAAAATAAAGACAAATTAAGAAATAAGTGCAAAGATGGGAAAACATGTTTACATGCTTATTTGTGCTGTTTTGTGTACCTGCTCTATGCACGCAATACTTACACTTCATTTTAAATATCAACTTCTAGTCAGCTCGACAAGCATAAAATGATGGACAGTGCTTCCTATTCCTCTCAGTTCACCCAGTGAAATTAACCAGCAATGATGTGCGGCGAAAGATTAGGCTGTGCATGAAGACTCCAGAGAGTATATTCAAGAAGACTTTCAAGTTTTATTTCTTGTCAACCTGTGAATTTATGCAGGTGTGTACCCAGAACTAACTCAAGACACTGGTAAGCATATTAAAGTAATATCTGCTACAGTGTTTGAGTGCAGTAAATATAGGCTATTAATTGCCTTTACCATACAGGGATTACCTCAGCAGAATTCGAGGAATTAGAAATATAATATTAGCCTATTAACAGGTGTCTTGTTAATATACTATATTTTGCTATATGCTAATATTAATAGCCTATATTTACTGCCCCAACCAGTGGAAGGGACTTCACAGTGACTCAACGTTCAAGTACCGTTCATATGAATATGCACAAAAGTTTATAAGAATTTCCAATACTACATGAATTAACATTAACTAGTAACATAACTTATTCTTGTTAGTCGACGCCCTGGAAAAAAGGAACCTTCCTTAGATCTTTTTTTTCATCTGTTTAATATACTTGTGTATGGTCCTTCAGTATTGGATTTTTGTTTGTTTTTCAGTTAACCTGAATTCTGAGCTGAGAAGGCATGCAGACTGTTTCCATGTGTTGTATTTTCAGTTCAAATACACTGACCTGGATTGAATGACTGTATTTGTATTGTTATTTATTTGTATTTATTTTTCAGTAAATCAAGACATATTGTTTTTAATTTCTTCTGTTATGTTTTTGTGTATTTGTCATTTTCTAATATTAGCATATTTCATGTTTTGTGAATATATGAATCAAATAAGATACTAATTACCATTAAACAAAAGCACTCAATTGGCTTAAGGACAGGAACGTTGTCCTTGGCTGCTGGACGCTCTGCCCCCACTGTTTCATAATCATCAGTCCTATGAACAACTCTGTTAAATATGAGAAAATACACTGATATTTAACTTAGGAGTCCCTCTGTTTGTAATAGTGATGTGCAGATCTAAGGCCATGGATCAGGCGTGACGGGTAATAAAGAAACATTTTTCTTGTGTGTTGGATGCAGCTTGGTGAACTAGCATCCTCAATGCAAGAAATACACTGATCAGCCACAACATTAAAACCAATGACAGGTGACATGAAAAACATTGATCATCTTATCACGATAAAATGTTCTGCTGGTAAACCCTGGGTGCTGGCATTCATGTGAATGCCACTTGACACACACCACCAATCTAAACACTGTTGTGGACGAAGTACACCCCCCCCATCACAACAACTCTACCTGATGACAGTGGCCCCCCAGCAGGACAATGTTCCCTGACACACTGCTCAGGAAGAGCTTTAGGAACGCAATAAAGGGCTCAAGATGTTGACTAGGCCTCCAAATTCACCAGATCCCAATCTGATCAAGCATCTGTAAGATGTGCTGGAACAGGTCTGATCCATGGGGGCCCCACCGCCAACACAAAGGACCCAGAGGATCCACTATAAAAGACACCACAGGACTTCCTCAGAGGTCTTAAGTCCATGTAGCTGTATTGGCTGCCCAAGGGGAACCTTCACAATAGTAGTAAGGTGGTCATAATTTTATGCCTGATCGGTGTATTAATGACATTACCTGTGCCAACCCTCAATTAGCAGAAACAGCAAGTGTATCTCCCCGTTAACATGCCCATCTATGCACAAGGAATAGATGCCTAGCAATGTGCATGACCAAATCTCATTCAAAGACCAACATGGCCAGGGGTTCATAGGTGCGTACAAGTAAATTTGCTATTATACAATGTGGGTAATGGGCACAAAAATTTCTGAAATTAATTGCATTGTCCTGAGACTAGCAATGACACTTGTCTGCTGTGTGTCACTTTGCACCAGGCATAAGGTCAATCCCCAAGCATCAACAAACATTGAAAAAATAACAAAAATGATACAGAACCGACTGACTTGTCTTAAATGCCAGGAGAGAGACCTAACAAACGAATAAAGAAAATAATGAAAATGAAAAACACCAAAACTCAGACTGCCACAATATGCCACCTTGTTTGAGTTTGTGGCCACTCTACCAATGGTTGTAACGGAGGAGTCTCCAGTAACTATACACATAGCACCTTATGCAATATAACTAATGTAAATAGTGTTTGTAAAAGTGTTCTCACTGTCTGAAGGGAGAGACCAAAGTTCAAATTACAGTTGTATTCTTGAAAACGAAAATAAATAATGTGTTGTTTATACAAAGCTGCTCAAATAATGCTCAAATAATGATTGGAGCATATATTTCATGTGGCTTTCTCTACCCCTGACCTGCCTCTGTCTTACAATTCAGAATGAGATCAAGAGGGAAATCGAACGGCGGAAGATGGGGAAGGACATGCAGGACTTAAAGAGGAAACAGGAAGAGGAAAAGACCAAGAGACTACGGGAGGAAAGGAACCGAGAGAAGGCAGAAGAGAAGGCTGCTAGGGAACGAGTCAAACAGCAAATCGCCTTGGTGAGCTCATCTTTCTCCTAATCATTTTCTTGATTCATTGATCGATAAGTCTCAGTGGCTCAGTTTGCATTGTGTGTAATGTAGGAACCAGGTTTTGAAAAGAAGTCCACTGGACTAGCATTGCAGTTCTAAACATTGGTGGACTCATTCTGGACAGTTAAAGATATATGATCAAAACCAATATGGCAGAACCAGGGATATCACCTATTTTATTCCATGCATTCATCTTCCTTTTCAAAACTTACTCAGCCTTAACTAATATTTTTCTGGTTAATACAGCTGCATTAAGGAAAAAAGTACTTGCATTCCTTAATAGTTATTTTATTTTTTATTTTTTTATTCTGTTGAAACAAAGTATATTCTTTCATATGGCTCTTCCTCATTCTGCATATGCTATTCCAACATTGGCCGACCACCTGTGTTAGCAGGTGAGTCTGTGATGCTGCACTGTGACAGCAGAGTACAGCCAGCTGAAGTGTGTGGGAGACGCAGCACACGCTTGTGTGTGTGTGTGTATGTATATATGTATTTATGTATATGTATATATGTATATGTGTATCTATATATGTGTATATATATATGTATGTATGTATGTATGCATATAATTCTTAAAACTAGCTCATAAGTCTAACCCCTTTAAGACAATAATATGTCTTGAAATTGAAATAAAAACAGGCCAAAATGTAGTAAATTTGGCTTATTACAAGCCAAGAAACGACATTATTTAAGAAATGTAAACTTCAAATAAGTGATCTGCTTTCTTAATTCAACTACTTTCAAGATTTTCTTGCTTAATTTAAGAATCTACACCTTAATTAGGGTTTTCAGTTAGTAAAAGTTTACAGTGTGACTTAAAACAAAACATTTTCTTTCTTGTTGCGGCTGACTTTAAGAATTTATGCTTGAACTCCAAGAAAAATTATTATCAAAAAAGCTTGGAATGAGACACAATTTCTAAGACAATCATACAAAAAACAAGCAACTGTGTCGTAAATGAAAGCACCAGCATTGTTGTTTTGCTGTATTTCTTAATATAAAATGCATGTTTGTGCTATTACAAATAGGTACTGTATAACATTGCCACTGCTAAGGGGTAATACAGTGTAATAAAAGTAGAACATTGTAGCTGTCAGTGTCAAAGAACAAAAACAGTTTCCAGCTGCATGCATTAATATAAGAATCAAAGACATTCATGCTGCTGGTTTGCACAGTTGCCTAGAAAAACAAGAACACAACACATCTTGATAAAACAAGAGACCAGAAGAAAAAAAAACAAGATGGACCCAGAGAGGAAGGCTCACCCAATGAATGACTTCCACTCAGCCTGGGCTTTTTTATATGAAGGGGTTGAATCTTGGTCATGAATAGCGTCAAGGAGAATCTCAGTTTGCAACACAGACAGCAGTGTGGAAATGCACTTTGGGTACGTGAGGTGGAGGGCATAATAATCTGCCATGAGATAGAGCAGTCCCTCATGAAAGTCCTTCCAGTTGAATTGTCACTGGTGTGCTTCCAACAGCAATCATGCAGTTGTCTTCAGAGATGATCAGAAATGGAAACAATCTGGGTCTTCAGAAGTCTACAAGACCAAAGACAGTGAAGAACATTAGACAGCAAAAATAAATTTAAAAAAACTATAAAAAACTACAATATACAGCATAAAAAGCAGCCTCACCACAAGGACTTGGAAATCAGCCTTGCTGCTGGTGCCCAGCTTCTTAGGAGGTGCAGTGCTGGATGGGAAGAGCAGTGGCAGAGCTTTGAAAACAACTGTGGCATGCTCCACTGTTTAGACAGAAAATGAACAAGACAATGCATCATCATAAATAACTTTCTAATATGATCTGAAAAATATAAACTTAAAGTTAGGGTCTACAATCCTGGAGAGCTAGCAAGCGAGCTAGCAAAATTTGAAAGTGGCACGTCCTCTAAGTTCCACCCCCCCTCCCCATCCCGTCAGTGCTCTGTCCAAAGCCACGCCCCCAAATCAAACAAAATCAAATCAGTTTTATTTATATAGTCCAAAATCACAATCACATTGCCTCAATGGGCTTTACAGTCTGTACAGTGAACAACATCCTCTGTCCTTAGACCCTCGATTCAAGTGAGGAAACACTTCATGTTGTTGGAAAAAAAAAAACCCCTTTTAACAGGGTAAAAAAAACAACGGAAGAAACCTCAGGAAGAGCCACAGAGGAGGGATCCCTCCTCCAGGACGGACAGACATGCAATAGATGTCGCGTGTACAGAAAAGAGCAAGAAATCACTGTTTACAAGTTACATTAACAGAAAGTCTGATACAAGTTATATGTAAACACAAACTTGAACGTGCATCTGGCAGTGGGACTCGGTAGGGGGTCCAACAGAAAGAGAGAAACCTCTGCATCACTTTTCAGGCCCTTCACATGCCCCAGTTGTCTCCACCACTCAAACGCTGCACCGATGTTGACTCAGGTCTGACTTCTTTCTTTATCCAGAGCCTATTTCGTCGCAGCCTTTTCTGCCTCAGGCTTTCTTTTCCTTGCCTTTTTAGTGGGGCGAGCTGTTACAAGTAACGCTGGCTGCATTTTCTCTGCCATTGTAACCAAATCAACGTCTTCTCCTGCAACTCCGTATTTCTGCAAAGGAGTGTGCTGAATATTTCCGGCATCAGTGAAACATGACGTGTGCACGTGCAGAGGAGGGAGGGACAGAGGGGGGGCGCAGGCAGAACGAGTCATGAAGGCATCTGACCAATCCCTGCTATTCGGACTGAAAAGCACAGATTGGTCAGCTTTTTGTCAGTCCTGCAGCTGCCACAGATGTCTGATTAATTTCGTTCCTTTTTCTGAATACATAATGTATTGACTAAATGTGTTTCTGAACAACATTACAGACCCTAGCTTTAACAGATCAATGTACTGTCACCATACCTCCATTCAAAGTTTGCGGAGGCTTCATAGCTTTTTTCATGACAACATAAAAATGCACCTTTAAGTAGAAGCTTTCCCATCTTTCCTTCATCTCAGAGATGTATCGGGCAGTGGATGGTTAAAGAATTCTCCACAGTTCATCCCAAACCTAAAAAATCCATTGAAATGCAGAGTGGAAATTCATTGAAACCAAACTCCGTTACTAGTTATGGTCTTTGATTACGGATAGCCATTCAAACACGAGTACTGATGTTTAAGAAATTGGAAAATCATGTCAAGATGCCCCAAAAGGTATACTGGGACAGACAGAAGAAAATTGTAGACTGGGCCAACTATAACTTACATGATCCACTTCTCTGAAACACAGATAAGCCTCAAGAATTTTTGATGGTCTGTCGTGCTCTTTTACTGCATGTGAGTCAATGAAGCGTCTTCTTGACTTAAACTCCAGGTCCAGCAATTGGATAACTGCTGCTTTGTTTGGAGTCCCGTAATGCCTTGTCTGGGTTTTCTGGCTGTTGAAAAACTCAACTGAACCAGCTGAAAGCATAAAGCAGGGGTGAAGGTATTATGATTAGAATCAGATTTATTTTTATTTTCAAGCAGCTTTTGAATATTTGCTGTAGTATGTTGGTGCTCAATAATAAAAAATAATGCAAGCCAATCATTAAAAATGACACTAGTCGATAATGTGTAAAATATGGGGGAAAATCATAGATTTACAAATTAACACGTTGGGACAGTTAGAAGGAACGCGACGAGTACCGTTCCATTCTGTTCCATTTTCTTTCCGCTAATCCGTGAGGGTCGCGGGATGTTGCTGCTTTTTTTCCCCCGTAAGGGGTTGTGGAGCTTACTGGGGCCAAATCCAGTTCACTTGATGGGTGTAGGCCAGGGAACACCCTGGATGATTTGCCAGCTCATCGCAGGAACCTTACTGATGGCAGTGGCTGCCACACAAGGTGCCATCTGCACGTCAGGCGCAACTTTGGGGTTCAGTATCTTACTCAAGGCCCATTTCATTGACCTTGTGTTTGCTGGGGTATCTGGTGTCCTCAGTGGCCCTTGCTATTGAGATCATATTTGTCATTGTATTTCTTATGAGTCGGCAGAAGAGTTCCTTGGATAAGGGCTCAACACGCTCTTTCCCCAGCCGTTTCTGCTCAAACCAGGAGTGTCGTGCTTGATTAAGCTCACTGTCTGTGAAGACTATGTATTCTGGATTGGACACAGTCACACGCTTCGATGTGTTGGGCACCTTAAGATCATTGGGCCTCATTCACCAATATCTTCTTAGATTCTTTCTAAGTTGTTCTTAAGAGGTTTTTTAAGAAAACCCTACGTCAGATTCATCATTGTGTTCGTAGGCCTCAGAATTGTTTGCAGAAAAAATATCTGTGTGATCCCGAAACAATCGTTCCTTCTGTAGGGCATGATCAGCAATCTCTTGCAGCAGCAGTATATATGTGTTTTGGGGGCCTTCGATGGAGAAATGCCAAGTATAAAAAGGGTGTGGGCGTTACTAATTGATGGCATGGTTTCCAATGTACTTGATTAATGTTAAATCATTAGCACATTTGATTTATTTTGAAATTTAAAATTCTCTGTAAATTACCACAAATATGAAATGAATAAATAAATAAATATGACAGAATTATCACTGCAATAATGTATTTTAATGACCTGCACAAGAGAAGAAAACACCACGCCAACATGTCAGCACAGAAATGTGCGTAAGAGTATTCCTGAGTGTTCGTAGGATTTGTTCTTACCTAAGAATAAATCCTGGATAAGAAAAAATTCATGAATGCCACGATCTTTGTAAAATCTTCGTAAGTGGGACTTCAGAACAAATTTGTTCATAAGAACGGTTCATGAATGAGGCCCATTGCCTCCAGTGGTTGTTGGTGGCTTCTCAGTTGTCGCCTTCTAAAATACAACGACATTGAACTTTGATGCTTTAAAAGAATTTGCAAAAGAACATAAAACAGAATGGACGGGAAATGGAGGCGTACCAAAGAATGACCTGCGAACATGTGCGTGCCTGAGTTCGATAAAAACAACTTTTCTACAATCGCTACAACTCGTTTTCAATTTCCATCTAGCAGATGTGTTCAGGAAGATCAGTAAGCATGTTGCATTCTCTGTCAGAAAGACAACAAATTTGTCTTCAAAATAAGAGCTTTATATTGCACTCCATTGGAGTTTAGAACTGGGTTCTTAGCGGTGGGCTTTTAATTTGAAAGTAGCGACCGTTCACGGCTTGCCGCTGCAACAACAAGCGGACAACAAAGAAAGCTACAGCGATCCAGGAGATGCTGGCATCTCCAGGGATGCTAACATCTCCTGGATCTCAGCGGCTTTCTAGTTGCTCATCTTGACGTCCACAGATGAAGTGATGGACTGACTGCTGTGATCAGCTGTTTCCTGGTTTTAAAACTCCCCAGCTGTGAGTCGCACAACAGTACACGTCATCGACCCCTCCGCCCATCTCACGCAGCGGCCGGCACATTGATGTCTTGGATTTAGATAACATTAGCAGTGGAGGTGGACAAAAGTGTACCGTTTGAGGCAGCAGTGATGTGAGACACTCTGTGGGCACGGAGTGATGCCATTCTGGCTGTCTGATCTTATACTACCGATGGTTAAGCTGCAGGCCAGACCTATGTATGGTTTCCATGACCTTTTCCATACAGTGGTCGTGTTCTTCCATTGTGGCTCCAAACTTATAAAATATCACAGCTCCATTTTTCTCTGGAATATCTCCGGGGCGGATGTTATGCCAAAAGAGAGCTGTCTGAAGCAGTAGCAGCCATTTAGCAGCCATTATAAATGTGGTCAGCTTTGAGCTCTCTTCATCCAGGGCTATTTGCCAAAATCCACTGGCTGCATCCAGTGTGGTGCACACTGAGCGTCCCTCTAGTTTATGCAGAATGCTGTTGACGGTGGGCAGGACAAACTTTTCTTTTTTTTACAGTCTTGTAAGGCCTACACAAATCCTTACTTTTCCAGTTGGTTTGATCACGGGCACCATAGGTGCGACCCATTCTGTAAGCTCTGTCACGCGCTCTATTATGCCATTCTCCTCCATCCGCCTTAACTCCTCCTCAACTCGTGGTAGGAGTGGAATAGCTATGCGACGGGGTGCTGCTATGGTGTATGGCTTGGCATTGTCTTTAATGACTATTTTCACAGGAGTGCTTTTAAGCAGTCCTAACTCTCTGTCAGGGCATGTGAGCGGAGTGTGGAGCAAGCGGGGAGCGGAGCCTGCAAAAAATAGTCGGAGTGCAAAGCTGAATGCAATTTTAGGTGAGCGGAGACAAGCCTGTCACATATCTCTTCCTCCTTGTCATTAAAGTCATGGTGGGCAGCAAGCACGTATAGATGCCTTATGTACTGTTGGACAGTCGCACCTACCTCTTGGGTCTATGAGTGGGAACGTGCTCGCTTGAAAATCACGTTACGCTTCAGCACAAAGAGCTCATCAAACAGTTCCAATACATAATCATAATCCTCAGCTTCATCGTTGTCCGTCAAGGCAAAAGATTTGTACACTTGTTCGGCCTCTGGACTCCTCGCTGGCTCTTTATTGAAAAACATTGCCTCCAGTCCGCCCAGTTCTTCAGCCTGGAAAAGTTATCTGCTAATCTCCGACAGACTCTTTTTCTGAAACACTGCGTGTTCACTTATGACACCAAGTGAAGTGGCTAACTTAACCTTTAAGTAGCTAAACAGACGAGAGAGAAGAGCATACTCTTGGAAGCAGCCATGTGCTTTATTTCAACTCAACAACAACCAACAGTCAGCGGTGCCCACTGCTGACTAGTGCGCAAGTGCTGCTCAAACATCACAATAAACTGGCTTATGCCTCAAAGTGGGTTTAGACTCCCATATGAGCTATGACGGTCCTGGTTTGCCACCAGCTATTTGCAAACCAGCTTCTATTTGATGATTCACTGACTTTCAAAGGCCCCTTTCAAAGTCACTCATCTCAAAAGTTAATAACAAGCTCCTGACCTATGACAGTTCACCAACCACCAAAGTCATGGTTGCCTGGGAGAGTGAGCTTGGGTTCAGCTTGTGGGATAACTGATGGGATGTTGCCCCCAATAAATCACCATGTCTATGCTTTTAGCAGACAAAATATGATGCTATGTCAAAAATATGTTCCATAATTGGAAACGTCTCTAACCATATTGCCATTTAGGGGTGTCCAGAACACTAGAAAAGATAAACCTCCATGTAAATTAGACATATTTGCTTTTACGTCCTTACCATCAACACACCTTCTTCTTCTCAACTGTAAGTCACCTAAAGCTCCAGCACACAATGGCTCAGTGATGTAATTTCTCTTTTCCGTCTCAGTCATGTAATTGAGCTAACCACCCCCTCTCTTCTTTTTTTCTCAATCTCTGTCGTCTTCTCCTTTCTTTTTATGTTTGAATTGTTTCTTTGTTTTCTTTTGTGTGATTATGTAATTCATTTACCACAAAAAGTATGGCCCCCTTTTTTTCTCTTGAGCCATTGTGTGTCTCTGATGACAATATTATTGTCTCATTTAATTAGTGTTCTCAGTGCTTAACAATAATATAATATAAAAAATATAATATATATATATATATATATATAATAAAAAAAATGGAATGATAAATTGCTGAACACAAAAAATGCCTAGGATTTTAAGGTCTTCTGTAAATGCCTGAATAAGGTGATAGAGGTAATCACATGAGATAACCACTTATGGCAGACATAATTTATATCATATCTATCCTGTTGCACCTTTTTCCCTTCTGTCATGCAGGACCGAGCTGACAGAGCAGCGCGCTATGCCAAAACCCAGGAGGAGGAAAATGCTGCCAAAATGACACTACTGCAAGCCAAACAGGCAGAGCAAGAGGTCAAGAAGGAGGCATTACTCAGGGAGAGAAGGTAAAAAAGAGAACAAGGAGGGCTATAATATGCACAGTGTATTTTTCAGCCTTTTTCACCCTTTGCTGGAGAAAATGTGCAATACTGAAATGTGAAAACAACACTATATAGCTATGCCCGTTTCTTCATTTTGCCATTTGACACATGGCTTTCCCACTGGTCCAAGGCGAGTTTGTGGATGGCTGAACAAACATCGTGGGGCACTTTGGTTAGGAGCAGGTCCTAACTACATTTGCAGGATATATTGATCAGCATCAACATCAGGATGCCCACATGCTCAATAGTCACATCAGAGGACGTAGAATGTTGGCGACTGAGCTCAAACGGCTCCTGCTGCAGCTTTTTTGCTGCTTGATACGAAAGGTAAAGTTTCAATACACAGGTTGTTGCTAGTGAGTGGAATGCAGCCACTGCATGCATAGTGTATCCCAGATGTGTAAGTGTTTTTTGTCAGTGGTTAAGAGATGTTTCCTCAACATCAGCCTGTCCTTGTCACCAGTTCGTGGTACACATACAGTAAGCTCTGTCTCCCAAGTCGGTGTCAGGAAAATGAATACTCTGTTGGATGCGAATCGCTTGAACTTCAGGAGTTGCGCAGAGGGGTAAAGCCTAGAGCAGAATTTAGAGTTGTCTTTTGTTGTTCTGAACTGGATTTGAACTGAACTGAACCAAACCAAACCAAGTTCAGTTCACTTGGGTTGTGGGGCAAATGGACCCACTATTTACTAAGTGGACTAAACTGTTGGAGGATTCTTCCACACGTTCATGCACTTGGGCAGACACACACACACATGCACACTCTCTCACACATGAATGACAGGGACAATTCATTGCTATTTCATAACATTTTATTTTTCCTTTCTGTTTTAAATGTAAATTTACATTGGCAACCAGAGATTTCAGAAAAGAAAAGTTATAGATACGTTTCTACACACCTGTGTTTACAATAGTATATCACAAAAACAAAAGTGCTTAACCCTCAGGGGTTAACGGAAGCCAGTTCTCAGGAATGTCTTGCAAGCAGGAAGGATGAAAAAAACAAAAAACATTTAGCACCCCCTTTTCTATTGGTGGAAAAATGCACCACATGAACCAATCAGAACATAAAGAAACACATGGCATTTGGTTGCTGAGGAAGAGGGGAAAGTTGTGGGTGTTAGGACAGTGAAAGAGAGACAGTGATTGGGGATTTTGAGAGATTTGTGACATCCAGCATGTTTGGAATGTATAGTTCAGTGTGTAGTGTGTGGGGTAGTGTGTTTAGTGTGTAGTGTAGTCGTTTTTTTAGTTTTGTGTGTCAAAACAATGAGGCAACTTCTGAATTTGGAGCAGGCAGTGCAGCTCTTTTTTGAGCTGGATGGAGCTGAGGGAGACGCAGAGCCAGAGTCTGAGCCAGAGTGAGAGATTTAACGATGAAGTGGATGATCCATCTTTTGTTTTGGATGAGGAGAGAGAGGAAGAGGTGCCTCCGACATGCAAGCAGAGTGCTACTCTAAGGTCTGCACAGAGGAAGGGACGGTGTGGCAGATCTCCGCTAGCTCGGGCAGCAGAGACACGCCTCAGTTCAGAGCCCTGGAAGACAGAGGAGGATGCTGACACTGCCCCAGCAGTAAGCAGGCATGACATGGCAGTACATGAAGGACAAGCCAACTAAATGGGGGATGAAACTTTTTGTAATGGCTGAGGCAAGTAGTGGCTACACCATCAGATTCCAGTGTTTCCCACAGACTGCACATACAAGTCAGTTTACGCTTTTCATTATGGTGTATTGAGTGTAATGATTTTATCTTAAGATCCAAATAACGAAATGTGAAAAAAACTGTGGGTCAGAATACTCTCTGAATATACTGTATATTGTATATTTAAGTCAATAAAGGTGAGCACACTAATCAGTAATTGCTGAATTTTGTTCAGTTTTAGGATGTGAACTTTTCCACCTCAAGTAACACCAAACATCTGCTGTAAAGCATGTATTTTCCACAGTTTTTGGATTAGGTGGTCTGAATGCTTTTAGATTGTTGTAAAAACTAATCATTATTGATAAAGGCTTATTCCAGCTAGCATAACAAGTATATGTTACTTATTCAGAGTAAAAAAAGAAATCATAAGATGGATAGTTCTCTGTCCATAAACCTGCTTATGTGAAATGTGTAAATGAACTGTGTGTGTGTGTGTGTGTGTGTGTGTGTGTGTGTGTGTGTGTGTGTGTGTGTGTGTGTGTGTGTGTGTGTGTGTGTGTGTGGGTGCGTGCGTGCGTGCGTGCGTGTGTGCGTGTTCAGTACCAAAGCAAGGATACAGTTCCGCCTCCCTGACGGCTCATCCTTCACCAACCAGTTCCACTCACAGAGCAAACTGCAAGAGGCTCGGCACTTTGCTGTTCAGGTTTGTCTGGAAACTATATTCCATATAGTCACTGCTATTGTAGTGTTTGATATTTTTTTAATGATAGCCTCAATTCCTCTAACACTACACAATCTTAGAGGTGAACACCAGGATACTGAAATACATCAGCTTCATTACTGTCATTGGTGTCACGTTCTCATACGACATGCACTGACAACACCCTGTATAGTGGCTCTCGCGGGGGCCAGCGAGGAGATGCATTAGCAGCTAGTATGCTACGTTCAACAAGTGCTCCTAGATTTTTAGACTCATAAATTCAGATTCAAACAATTATCTTAAATGCCGAAACACCACACCTGGGCTCACATAGCCATAGCAATCTATGTGAAGGCCAGTTGGGTCAACAATCCACAAGTGGCCCTGATGACTCTGAAAGGCAGAGCTCACACCTGTTCTTCGTGACTCTGTAAGGACACTCTCGTGAAGTTTAAAAGCCTACAACTCCCCTCCAGTGAGAGGTGGAAATCTTATCAAAATTAAAGAAAGATAAAATCCAAGTAGCTTTCCTACAGGAGTCCCACCTCAACAACTCTGAACATGCTAAATTGAGTAAATCAGGATTTAATGATGTGGCGGAGATTTTAACATGCATTTGAATCCGAAAATTGACTCATCAAATAGGAAATCTGACGCAAAAAAAAACATTAGTGGAAGATTAAATACTTGGTTACGTGAAGCTGGGATTGTGGACGTGTGGAGAGGGATAAACCTAACGAGCTGAGACTCACATTACTCGTCCGCTCACAATGTCTACTTGTCCATCGATTACTTTTTTATGCTTAAAGGAGATAGGATGGATAACTGTGAAATAGGACCCAGTACTATTTCAGATCATGGTCCCATCTATATGTCAGTCCATCTGAATAATAAGAATTAGTCTACTCTCTGGAGACTGAACTCAAACATCCTGAACAATCCAGTTATTAAAGATAAACCGAAAAATGAAATGAAATTGTTTTTGGAAAATAACAATGATAATGACACACAGAAACTTCACTCAAACTTGAAAACATTTACAAAGATTATTACTTTGTAATATCAATTCAACTTTTTCATATCATTCATAATTTTAAAGAGAAGAGCCTATTGTTTACTGTGCCAACATAATGTCAACAGTAAGTAACCACTAACTAGACACTGGAAGCAATCAGACCAACACTTTTAGCTCTGTTTGCTTAGCTACTCAAGTAGATACTTTTTTGACAATAAACACAAAGAAATTTGACACATGATAATGTGAGGTGAGTCTCAGCTAAAATCTCTATAAATTCCCAGTCATGGTAAGTCTTTGCCCTTTGCAGTTGGACTATTTGCATTACTGTTCTCTAGTTCTTTTTTTTGGAGAACATTTCTAGTTTGTTTTCTTGTGTGTTGAATACATGGTATGATTTTTGTACATTCCCCCATCCCCCTACAGTATCAATGGTGCTATTTAGATTTAATCATTTAATTCAAGTAAGGAAAACAACTGCCTTTCATTATCATTCAGTGTCAGGATATTGAAGGATGTGTTAAAGTTCCATCTGTTGGATGGTTTGCAAGAATGGTTAATGTTCCAGGTGAGCCCTCTTCATAAACCAAGTTGATCAATCACAAAGTTATCACTAAGCCTTTTGTGATGCTGGCTCATGGTATTGTAAAGTATCAGGAGTCTCTGGACACTCAAGTCTTTGGATAATGTGTACTTCCTAGCACTGAAAATCCCTTAATGCAGAATTACTGTGAAATGTTTTGTGCTGGCTCTTTCACAGGAAGTGGGGAACCGCTATGGTAACTTTTCCCTAGCCACCATGTTCCCTCGGCGGGAATTCACCAGTGAAGACCTGCAAAAGACACTGCTGGAGCTAGAACTAGCTCCAAGCGCTTCAATCGTGCTTCTACCGGTAAGCAATAAAGAATCTATCTTCCACCTGTTATTCAATCAACTTCACACCTTAACTTAGTCGTCCCTGAATGATTCAGATTAGTCAATATTTCATGCTGTCCAGAAGAGCTACCTGATCTTCAAGGATGTCACTGTGATATTAAACACTAAAAAAATGGATTTCCTCATACTGGTTTTTAGGGAATGATTCAATTTCAATTCAGTTCAGTTCAATTAATCTGGGGAAATTACCTGAAATTTAGATTAGCATCAGTGTCATCTGTGTTAACGACCTGGATTTAAAAAAAAGTTATTTTAGTGCAGAATAGCGGTGATTCATATATATATATATATATATATATATATATATATATTTGTTCAAAGTCCCGTCAATTTAAAGGTTCCATGAATTTAATCATATCAAGAAAGACAATCACATAATTTACCAACCGGAGCTACAGATAAAGTAAGAATAAGCACCTTATCATTGAGGTCAGAAAGATATAGCTGTTGAGGTGGCAACCTGCAGTAAGTACCTTGGTGCGATATTTAAATGTGCCCAGTCCAGGCTATTTTTCCTCAGGAAGCCCAGGATTTGTGATGTCAGTGGGTCAATTCTGTTTCACCAGGGTATTTTAGCACATGTATTGTTTTAAGATGTTGTTTGTTTTTGTATTCCTACTTGTGAACTCATAGGGTGTATTTGTTAGGCTAGCAAATGTACGTGTCATTGTCATACACATGCCTCTTATGTAAACATTATTTGGATCCTCTCCCGCAAAGCAATCGGGCAGGCCAAGTCATGCTGTGGTCCAGTCTTCTGAGGGTGGGATCTGGGCAGTCCTGGGCACATTGCTCTACCCACTGCTGGCTGTATGGAGATTCCTGAGCTCCTTCCTGTTTGCAAACCCACGACCTCGAGGTGAAGCATCCAGAGGTTCCTCCCTTCAATCCAACTCTTACATCAACTCAGACGCCGACAAAGCAAAGAGGTAAGTTTAATCACCATTTAAGTCCAGATATGTGTCAAAGGCACATTTGCAACATTGATCCAAACCGATTTGACCCAAATTCTCTTCCAAAGTTTTTGGGTTAGTAAATGCTGTCGCAGGTTGCAGCCTTCGTATTGCACTCGCTACCACCTGTTAAGTTTTAGTTTGGTTTTCTATTTCCAGCTCTCCCCTTCTGATAACATTCACAATGGAGGAACCTTTAAACACCAGACAGACCTTTGGTCAAACTTAGTGACTGAATGGAAAGATTTACCAAGCTTCTAGTTGGAAGAGCAGCAGCTCACTGTCAAATTTGCAGGAGATGCTGGAGTTGTTCAACTGAGACAGCATAGAAATTCTAATGTGGATCATGAACATCCGGACTCACTAATTATTGGTTTGGGGGACCTCAGTATTTTAGTCATGGCTGAGGTTTGCTCTTTTATAGTCCCACCAGGGGCAACGCACAAATTATTCAGTAATGACGGTTGCATCTCGCTTTGCTGCTTTGGAACTCAGTGTTCACTCTATGCATCATATTCTTCTGACTCACAATGCACAAACAAGAATCTGCTGAACACATGGTCGAGATTGAGGAGATAGACCTGGATAGACTGCACTGATTGGGGTGTTTTTGAGGCTACTGCTACAGACCTGGACAAAACCCACATTTTTTATAAGGACATGTGTGTACTCATTGAAAACTTCTGCATGTACAACAAAAATGTGGTTGCCTCCTAAGGCCAAGGTGGAGGCCAACAAAAATGACTATTTAATATTCAAATAGTGTTGCATCTCCAGAGAGTTTTTTGTTAGTTTGTTTGGTCATTGTTCATAAAAAAGTTTGTAATAATTGCATGGTGGTGGGACAGTGAAGTTAAAATAATGTCAGAAAAAAATATAGTCTGTTCTGATTTCATGTGAGCAAAAAAGTTATATTCTTCGGCTACTGAACTGCAAGATTCCCATACTTCCAACAGAGTGAGACCTAACATGCACAGCTGTAAAGCTTTGGGTTAGGAAAACAGAGAGCTGTTTAATTTGATTTATTTAATATCAGATTAATTATTCTGTTCATGTCTGCACCAATAATAAAATAATAATCTGATACATTAATTAAAATATTAGATAATGTTGAAAATATTTTTTATCATCATCTGCTGGCACATAAGCACTGACAAAAAAACAATTCATATACTGGAAATAATGATAAAGACAACGCTACCTTCAGTATCATTGCCAGAATCAATCATATTTATATCTAGTGAATGCCATATTACAATTGAAACACCCCTAATTTTGTCATCCGTTGAGGAAAAAGACACAACCATGCTTATTCATAATCACCTATTAGTGTTACTGAAGCTGTAAACAGACTCCATAGTAATGTGCGATTGCTGAATCAGACCAATATCAATATTTGCACAGTCTAAAGACTCCATGCAACCACAACAAAAAAAACACCCCTGGTGATGAAAATGTCACGCCACAATAGGTAACAGATGAGGTGATGTTTTAAAGTGTTTTTTTTATTTATTTATTTTTTTTTTTTAACCTTAAATTTAGTCTAGTTCGCTGACTTTACTGACCGGAAGTAATAGCAGCCACATCATTGGCTTGAGTAAACTTGTAGAAATACATTGTAAAGTGAGTTTAGCACGGCTTTCATTCATCACAGAGCAACATGATGGTAAATTTCAGCCTTTTTTGACAGTGGATCCGTTGTATTTATGGCAAAGTTGGTTTATTAAGTACAAAGGAATTAATGGAACAAGAACAAGCAGTTGGAGGGGGAACACCTCACACCTCTTGCACACCTCCAACTTTTCAGAATGGTAATCAACTTCCTTTTCCTTGTTAACGTTATCAGCATTGAGTTTAAATCTTAAATGTTGTCAAATGGGTGCTCTCCGTTTTTGCTTCTGATAACACATCAAATGAACAAGAACTGGACTATGTTATGAAGGGTATGCCAATCTATTGCCATACAATTTAAAGGTATATTCCGGTATAAGGTCTAAGAGAGATAAAAAACGACCACACAACAACAATACACTGGAGTAAATGAGTCCAAACCGCCATCAAAAAGCGACAAATAATGCTCAGAACTGCTGGTTAGCAGTTATATAAAAAATTGCGCCTGATATAGATTTGACTGCAATATTTTTATTTATTTTTTTGCTTCAGGTTCTGGCAAACCAAACCCCATTTTGTGCTTATTATTTGAACAACACTGCCTCACTGAGTCATTGCTGCTTGTGCTATTGTTACTGTTATTTTGTCATGCTGCTAGGACTCAGTCACATGTACTTACAATAATCAGTGTGTTAAATTGAAAAAACATAGATAGAATATATATGGTATGATGAATAACATCTATGTTTTAATTGCATATTCTGCCATTTTCCTCTGTGTCCGCTTAGAGAAACCATCTCCAAGCACAACCTGGAAAAGCGGCCCAGTGACTTCAAGAAAGATGGTAAAATCTGCAGGCTCCGGACGCAAGACGACAGCGAGGATGACAACAACACCTGGAATGGGAACTCCACCCAGCAGATGTAGTGCAGTGACAGCAGATCTCCCTTCCTCTTGCTTACCTGGTGTGATGAGTTCAATCTGACTAGTTCAAAGTTTCTGCTCCACTTAAGGCTGATTAGTTGTTCCCTATTTCCCTTGTCCTGTGTTCCAGATCTTTGCCCCTGCACCTCACCTATATGGGTAGATAAATAATAATCAACTGAACCCTTGCAGGTTTAAGATGAAAATTTTTGTTTTATGACATGATTCTTTCTTCTAACCTGGGCTCAGGTTACAGTCAGTTGAAGATCCTAATGGACTGTGAAAGGCTACACCAGCATCCTCTCATTTGTTTGTGGCTAATAGATCGTATCACATTATTAAGGTGCCCTCGGCGATGCCTGGCACCAAATTCTGTGAAAAAAGATCAAATGAAGATGTTACAACCTGTGCCTGGCTTGACTTTATGTTGTGGATTCACTGCTTTTTGGAAATGTCTAAATTTGATTTGACAGATTGCCACTGATGCATCATGATTTTTTTAGTTTGTTTCCTTCAGATGTATAAAATATTTAATTCAACAGTTTATGCTGATTGCCAGTGACTCATCCTGACGCATTCTGATTGTTACCCAACAGTAAAGTTGACTTTTTTGTTTAATTTGTTTGTTTTAGATATATAAAATACTTCATAAAACAGTTTAAGGTCCTGGCACAGGACTTCATGTAATCGCTGTTCAACTTCTACCAAGTTGGTGGCCCACACGCACGCCTTGGTAGTGTATGTTTCTACTAGTGAACAGTGGGTACTGTAATGATCTTCTTCCAACAATAAAAATGAAAGCAGCCTGTTTTCAGAAAACCATTGATCTGTCTTGGTTGTTTGTTAACAAGGACTGAATCTTGCCTTACCTGACTTACGGCCAAATGATCAATCAATGATCAAGATTAGCTAGCTTTTTGACCATAGATAGAGCTTCAATTTGGTATCTTAAATATAATTTAAGAATGAACAATGTTTTAAAAAGTACTGTAGTGGAAATTCTCCTTTGTGAGGTAGAGAATTGCTAAGTCTCAGTGTAATTTTAGACTCAGCATGATGAGTTAGATCTCTTTACTACATGCTGCATGGAGAGAAGGTCCAGAGTGTTCTCTGCAGTACAAGATTCAAGATTCAAAGTGTTTATTGTCATATACACAGTAAAAAAAACAAGTTCCTCTGTACACTGAAATTCTTCTTTCCTTGTCCACAGAATGCCAACAATGTAATAAAGAAATATATTCAACCAAAATATACAGTATACAAAGTAAAGCACTTTTGATGCATTTTTACACGTGTGATCATCAAGAAAAATCAGCAACAATGATAATTTACTAATAGTCCCCCAAATAGGCCAGGAGCCAGGACCACCCCTCAGGATGGTTTTTGCTACCTTTTTTCACTATTATTTCCTGTTATCCCATACATTGGGCCATCAAAAGATGACCCCCAACTCAGGGCCGTTTGGTCTCAGGGCCCAAAATAACCCCCTTCTAGGTAAAGCTTCTGGTGAAATGATGTAATTGCATATATTAGAGAACTGCAACTGCATAAATGGTCAGATAAGTCTAAAATTTTGCATAGTGTATCCTGACACATAAGGGAAACTATCAGAATAATATTCTGGGGCTTACTGCCTTTCTATTTTCAAATATCACCCTCAGTTTATCCCTGAAGTCAAAAAAATGTTTGTCCGCCAGCATGTTTTTATACATATCACTACCTTACATGACAAACTTTCCACATTTGTATAGCAATAACTCCAGAAGCATGTGGCAGCTACACAGCCACCAAATCCAAAGACCGCAGACTGCCAGAATCCCTCAACCAATTATTTTCTCGCTTTGACCGCAAGATTGTTACTGACACACATCTGACACTACCAGGGAAGGTCAACGCCATTCAGCTGGACCAACATGAGGTCAGATCCACCAAAGCAGCTTGTTCAGACAGAGTCACTGGCAGGATTCTCAAGGCCTACGCAGACCAGCTAGCAGAGGTTTTCACCACCATCTCCAATCTCTCGCTACTGCAATCTGCAGTCCCCTCCTGCCTGAAGTCTGCAACCATCATCCCAGTCCCAAAGAAAGGTACAGTGAACTGCCTGACTATCGCCCAGTTACTCTCACCTCCATAATCACAAAATGTTTTGAGAGACTCATCCCCTCTCACATCAAATCTGCCATCTCTGGTGACCTGGACCAACACCAGATTGCTTACCGAGCGAACAGGTCTATAGGGAAAGCTGTCAACACAACAATTTACACATTTAGAGGATGATTCAATGATGAGATGGAGAAGGAAGGTGTCGGTTTCAATGTTGTAGATTAAGCTATCGGTCTAGTATTCTGCATTATATCCCTGACTCGCCATATTAACAAGGCTAGTAGACTCCATACCAGCATTAATTGTATCACTAGTAGGCTCTCTACACCTGTGGCCTGCCGAGTGCTACATTCTTGGCATCAAACCTGCTTTATAAATAGGTGCTAGATTCAACAGCAGTGCTGACACCATTAGGATGAAGGCCGTCTACTCTCAGCATGTGGGGGTGACTGCAGTCTCTAGTCTCATCATTGTTTCATTAAGGGACCAGAGACAATTAACTGATGCTGACCTTGTTTCTAGCAGCCTGAAAAGGCTAGGCTGTATTTTGAGATCTCAGACTGCTTGTGACAAATATCATTGGCATCAGCATGAATTACAATGTTGCTGTAGCTTGTGGTGCTCTATGCCTGGGTTCCGTGTTTCTCCCTGCGTGATGTCAGCACCCTAAGATGAGCCTCTACAGTATGTTGGAAGTATGTTGATGATTTTGATATTCAGCGCCAGTGTTATAAATTATATGCTCAGGCAAATATGCTGGCATGCAAATTTCATATGCGCACTGACGAGGTTAAAACAGCTCTTTTTAGAGCATACTGCACTCCACTTTACAAAGCACACCTGTGGTGTAGCCATAGTAAAGCAAAGATGAATAAGATTAAGGTGGCATATAATGATGCTCTTAGAATCTTGTTTAAATACCCAAGATGTAAACGTGCTAGCAAGGTGTTTGTGAACTTTAATGCTCCCACTTTTCAGGCATTACTTAGGAATTAAAAATGTATAAATATATGTGTTGGCTCATTGATTCAAGGAATGGGATTATAATATCTT
>JARJLU010002252.1:0-18367 GCA_030272975.1 Sparidentex hasta | reverse complement strand
CATCAAACCTGCTTTATAAATAGGTGCTAGATTCAACAGCAGTGCTGACACCATTAGGATGAAGGCCGTCTACTCTCAGCATGTGGGGGTGACTGCAGAGTCTCTAGTCTCATCATTGTTTCATTAAGGGACCAGAGACAATTAACTGATGCTGACCTTGTTTCTAGCAGCCTGAAAAGGCTAGGCTGTATTTTGAGATCTCAGACTGCTTGTGACAAATATCATTGGCATCAGCATGAATTACAATGTTGCTGTAGCTTGTGGTGCTCTATGCCTGGGTTCCGTGTTTCTCCCTGCGTGATGTCAGCACCCTAAGATGAGCCTCTACAGTATGTTGGAAGCCCCCCCCCGACACCACGGCTGAGCAATCACTAACTCCACTGAGACTGAGGTAGTGTTAAGGTTATCAGGGCCGGGGCTAACACCGTCTGTAGTGCCAGTGGTTCAACCTGAGCCAAGCTGCTCTAACTCACGGACACATCTCTCTCATAGAGACACCCTATCTGCAACTGCAGAACAGTCAGCACACAACACTTGTTAATTGAGGCTTTGTTAACTGTGGTGAAAGGCAAAAATCAGAAAGCTATGCTAGGTTGAGCAGTACTGAAAGACTGTTACTGCTATTACAGAAATAATGATATGGTAGACATTATGGTAGACATCCTACTTGTCTGAACAAGAGCTAGATATTGTAACCAAAGTAAAATACTTAGGGCTTATCATCAGGAATGACCTTAGTGATGATTTTGATATTCAGCGCCAGTGTTATAAATTATATGCTCAGGCAAATATGCTGGCATGCAAATTTCATATGCGCACTGACGAGGTTAAAACAGCTCTTTTTAGAGCATACTGCACTCCACTTTACAAAGCACACCTGTGGTGTAGCCATAGTAAAGCAAAGATGAATAAGATTAAGGTGGCATATAATGATGCTCTTAGAATCTTGTTTAAATACCCAAGATGTAAACGTGCTAGCAAGGTGTTTGTGAACTTTAATGCTCCCACTTTTCAGGCATTACTTAGGAATTAAAAATGTATAAATATATGTGTTGGCTCATTGATTCAAGGAATGGGATTATAATATCTTCGGCCTACCCTACCCAAAGTGAGACAAGATATTTCTCCAACTTCAAATATTGGATGTTTTTTAACCATTGAGCACACGTTTATTTATGTGTAATCTTATGTTTGTCTGTTTATTGTGTGTGTCTTTTATATCTGGACCTTGACTCTGTCAATAAAGATAATTATTATGAGAATCTACGTGAGCACACTGTGACATTTTTGGGTGTTCAGTTTTGAAAATGTGGCTTGTGGAACAGTTCAGAAAAGTGGATATGTTTAACTTTCTTCAGATATTTTGCCTGTCACATTAATGGGACTTAATGTGGTTTGACATTTGAAAACCCACTGAGCCAAAGGTTTTTGTCTGATTGGTTTCAGAGGCCTGTGGTGCACTGCATTACACAAGGCACAATTAAGCAGTGTTTATGCAACACTGAAAGGGAGATTTAGGTTAAATTTGGCTATCAATAATAATCAATGATTATCAGGGATAATTATTAATGATAATAAATAATATGATCCAATTACATTAGATCACCTTGGGGCACCACCCTTGAAGAAGGGAAAACATAGCAAATTCACAAAATCAGTCTCAGAATAAGGTACTAAACTGTCAGTATGTAACTCTGATTAATAATTCATTTAATAACTAAAACCAATCCTACCATAACAGTAGTAATGATCAAAGGATTTTGGAGTTGTTGACAGTGTAGAGGTTGGCAACATTCACTCTTATACAACATTAAATAGACAGCAAGAAGGTTCAAAAGTCTTTAATCAACACAAAGATGAAAACACACAATCTAACTAACATGTAGAGGTGGATTTTATTGTTCAATGACGAGTTTCAGTTCCCAACAGTCAGTTTAGCAGGAAGAATTGTTCATGTTGTTCGTCCATTCGTTCAGTCGTGCTTCCAGTACAACATCGTTTAGCGGTGAATCATGTAATGCACAGTTCTCAGCTCCTTGTTCTCAAACCAACGTGCTAACAGTCAACATAGCACTGTAGATCAAGGCAAATATATAGCTGCAACCTCATGATTATGTGTACTTTTAGACAACACAACAGTTAACAGCTAATGCCTGCTAGCCAAGAATGAGTGACTGACTGAACGAGAACGCCAGGAGAGGAATCAGTGAACGAACGAGGTTTGAGTGTTGTTTGTGTGTGTGTTAAAAACAGTAAGGACATCAAGTTATGTCAACAAATAGTCTGTACTTTAATACTTTAAGAGGCATACAGAGAAGAATGAGAGGTTGGATGCAATTTTTAATGTGAAAAGAGGCATGAAAGAGCTCTCCTGGCTCACTGTTTGGGTTTTACAACATTTTCAAAACCCAATTTTGTTCCAAACCTAACCTTAAAGGAATCATTTAAGCAATCACTGAAAGTGTGTACTACATGAACAGAAAAAGTTTTGAGCTTTTAAGAGTTTTGAGCTATCAAATGAGCATCTTTGTCCTAAAAGTAATACATCTAGTATATGTATATTTTGACACGACCAACTCCCTTACTGTATACGTTATAAGCTACATTATATAACATAATATCTAAAATCTAAGTATTATAAGCAATGAGAAAAAATAATAATATCTTTTGGCATAATAATTAAAGAAATACAATGCACCAACAATTATATAGACAGTAAATGGCAGTATTTCATTATTAAGAAAAAAGGCAAATCAACACGAAAGCCAGAATATATGTGGATATTTGTACATTTCATATCTGACCATTAACAAAACAGTGATGTACTGAACATCCAGTGCTGAAAGGGAAGCCATCACTCTCCAGTGAAGGTTGGATTTGCCACAGTGGTGGTGGCATTTTTGAACAGCGGGTTGTCAGCCTGGCAAAAGAGAAATACAGATGATAAGGTTATTTTCAGCCATTTTTTAATCTTAGATGTGTCTGGACAGTTTGCACATGTGTAAAACGCCATAATGTAGGCAGACTGTAAATTGGTAAATCTCAAATAATCGCAGCCAGTGGCTGGCACAAACAAAGGACTCTCATCAATGGTGGAAAGTGAATTTCCTGTATTGTAATGGCCACATAACTAAAGAATATTGCGTATTTCCACAGCATTCATCTATGCAGTTGTTTGCACTAACTTACAAGTGTATTCTTATCACTACTACTCTACCATCAATGTAAGGCTACAGTCAGTGAAGCTTGGTCCATTCCAAGTGCTTGAAACCCAGCCATAAATGTGTTTCAAAGTCTTTTTCATAAGAAGGGATGTTCCTATCAGGTTACTTTTAACCCCGATACTGATCTGAGTCCCTTAATACTTAGTAAATGCCAATAATGAGTCCTGATCCGATACTCAGCCTTAACTAATATTTTCCTGGAACATACAGCTGCATTAAGAAAAAAGTATCTGCATCCAAGTTGTTCCTTAATAGATTTTTTTAATTTTTCATTTTGTTGAAACAATACTTTCATCTGGCTCTTTCTCATTCTGCATATGCTATTCCAACATTGGTATCCACCCTCCTTCTGTTAGCAGGTGAGTGTGTGATGCTGCACTGTGACAGCAGACCCTCGTGTACACCAGCTGAAGTGTATGAGATGCAGCCCATGCTTGGTGCCTCCATTTATAACACATGTTCGGCAAACAACGTGGTACTTGCGGGTAACAGCACTGAAAATCAGAATATTTCTCAAGAGTTGGTCATATGACTTACTATTCAAGCCTGAGGGGAAACAGGCCTCACTGCATGACATTTAGCAAGAAACAACAGGAACTACAAACAACACCTTAATTGTGATTATTTCTGTTTCTAATTTTGTAGGAAACAACATTCAAAGAAATCGGCTCACCTCTGCCCACTTGGATTTCTTCTTTTCATTTTCAAATTTTCTGTACTCTTTCAGGTCCTTCATGTAGAGCAATAACTTGATGAGCATCAGGAGCACGATACCAATGAGAGCCACAGATGCAATGGAGCCTCCAATGATAGCTGTGACGCTGGGTGGTTCAGGACAATCTGGAGGAAGGTTGAATACATATCCAAAATGATAAGCTATAACACTCTTGAAACAAAAATATGTCTTCCAGTCCACCACTTTGGTCCAGACTGAAGCAATTTTAAGTATTTTGCCACGTGTTTATATATCTGTCTGTTTATAAATCTGTCATCTCTGTCTGTCTGTCTGTCTGTCTGTGGACAGATTTTTTCAACACGATGCAGTTACAGCTGTGCAGGTACAGTGATGAAACTATACTTCTTTGTAGTTGAGATCAACATGAAGGCTAAATGTGTAGATGGTGAAATGAGTAAAGGTGCCACAACTAGGGTGGTCACTATAGCATAGCAGGTCACTATAACCCAGTTCCAGTCATTCCTGTCCACTCTAGTGCAGCTGGTATTGGTTAACGCTGTCTATCTGTCTGTCTGTGTCTGTCTGTGGACAGATGTTTTTTCACAACCATGCAAGCTGTAGTCAGGAAAACTTGACAGGTGTGTAGTTGAGATAAACAAGAAGGTCAGGTTCCAAGATGGGCATGGTCAGAGCAAGGTGGCTGATAATAGAGGTGTGTCCCCATTTTATGCCCCTGGCCCATACTTGTTTTGCTGGAGACACCTGTTGTGGCAGGAACTATCACAGAGGCAGTTTTGAGTATATTTTATATGTCTGGTCCTTAGTACAACCTCATAGAACTGCTAGCAGACTCCTGGTCTCCTTTTATGTTTTCAAATAGCACAACCACTGAAACTTCTTTCTAACAAAGAACATTTTCTTTTGGTCTTTTGTCACACATGAAGAGTCAAGTAAATGTTCATCAGCAGCTTACCTCTCTTTTTCAGAATCTCAGCTTTATAGTTGTCCACTCCGACCAACTGCTCCAGCTTAAATGTGATCCAGCAACCCTCTGTGTCCTTCTGGTGGCACTGCTTGCTTGCTATGGGGAACTGATCTACCATCTCATAAGTGATGCTCCTGTTGCAAGCCACAGTGCAGTTCTTTTTAAAGGGACCTGAATCAAAGCCAAGGCATTCAATGCAGTTCCTGAAAGAAATGTTGAGAGCAACAATAACATTACTACAGCAATAGTAATAAATAATGACAAATACTAAACCAAATGTTTAATAAAAATTTGACTGTACACAGTAGAACTCCTTACAATTTGGTCTGGCAAGGGTCAGGGCAACCAAGGCATTCATGGCATTTTGGGCGCTGGTATCCTTCATTACACTCACACTGATCACACTTGCAGGTCCCTCTGCCATAGCACACAGTGTTGTTAGGTGTGCGACACCCCTCAGAAGACGTCTTGCACTGACAGGCTGAGCCCTCATAGCCTAGAAAGCATTTGCATTTGCCACAGTTGCACTTTCCATTTCCTACAAGTTGTAAAGGAAAACAGGAGAGTTGGAGTGCTGATATACTTTTATGGACATTTGACAATTTCTTAAATGTCAAAAATCAAGTAAAGCATCAAGATCAAACAGTAAAACAAAAGAAGCTTCAGTCCACCAGCCAGCAGCTAACAGAATGTGAAAACATGTGCATGCAAACAACCATGGGCAACTCTGCAATAGAAGCCCAAATAACCCCACAGCAGAGCCACTGCTAGGGCCATTATAAAGCCCCACAGCAAAGACCCCACCATGGCTGTTAGCTAACCCCACAGCAGAGCCAATCGCCAAGTCAAAGAAGTTACACAGACGAAGGTGTCCTGCTGCTATGTTTTACCCACAGCATAAAATTCAGTAAAGTAAGAGTTTATAGTTATGACATTGCACTGGTGGCATCAGAAGACCTGCCAACCTTGAAGAAATGTTATGAGTACAACCCCCCTGTACCAACAGCCCATCGCCTATGTGTGGAGGGATTATGATATGCTACTGTGAGTAGGTCATATTCCTCTGTGTTGCTCCAAATATTGTGAATTACATTACACATCACACACACACACACACACACACACACACACACACACAACACACACACACACACACACACACACACACACACACACACACACACACACACACACACACACAGTTCATTCAAAGGAAAACTGAACTTTATATTCAGATACATCATGTTATACATCCTGTCCAATATTTTAATAAATAGGCCTAAGTACTTCTGTGCTAAAGATGTGAGTCAGACCAGGTTAACACATAGTGTTCTTCTGATTACTGAAGGGAAATAAAGTAGTCTAAGTAACAATTTACTCTCAAAGCACCGACTTTAAATAGGCCTAAAGCAACAACTACAAAGCACAAGATTTAAGCCTGGCAGAGACACAATTATAGGCTAATGAATAACATAGGTCAGATAATTTCAGATAGGCTTTTAAAAGGGTGACATTGCATTAAATGCCTATTGTGTCAGTTGCCATCACATTTCAGTCATTACATTTTATCAGTGTTCAGTTCCCATATTTTCACAGAGGCGGCCAAACAGGCGTGCATTAAGTGGCCGTGACTTAATGACGTTGATCACTTTGCTGCTGTTCAAAACATTGTGTAAGACGGGGCTCATTTTCTTGGACGCCAATGCCTCCCTGTGTATGAAGCAGTGAGTCTACATCACGTCCGGGTTTTCTTTTTTAATGCGCGCTTCTATCTATCTTGCTATTATCCTTTCGTGCTGCCCGTCATTGATGCTGCTGCGTCTGTACAGATGCTGCTGCAGGATTTCCAGCATCAGAATGTCCTCTCCTGTTGTTTTCCCCTCCAAACTTTCGCAGAATAGTGTGTGCTCATAAATGTCGTCAGTATCAAAGTACCTCACAAAAGCAACAAGTTTCGCATTTCCACTGACATCTGTGGATTCATCCACCTGGAGTGAAAAAGAGTCACCAAGTTTTCCCACAACTTGTTTGACAATGTATGTTCCTATTCTATCTACTTTACTATATCCGCATCATGTCTTGAGAGGATCTGAATTCAGACAATTTCCTCTTTAAAAGGTCAGGTGGCTTACCAACATGACATCCGTGTTTTGTCTTAAGATGATGCTGCAGATGTGCTGGCTTCATGCTACTGTTAGTCTCCCCACAGAAAAAACACAGTGCTTTGGGTGGGTTGCAGCTTGTGGACGTAAATCAAATTAAAACATCATCCTCAAGATACAGCCGGAATTTTGCCAGCTCTGGTTTGGCCTTCTTTGCCACTTGTCCCTCCGAGTTCTCAAAAGAATTGCTTCTACGCTTCCACCATGACTCCATTGTTTGAGTTTTCAAGTGATTGCCAGGTGATGCTAGGTGGAATATGACAGGTTGGGTCAAACCATCCTGGTATAGGGGAGACTCTGGGTTTTTAGGATAATGAAACTGAATAGCTTACTGAATATAAAATTCCTTTTATGAACTTGTACTTTATATTTTCTTGAAATATTTATTAGATAATTATTTTTAAAGGAATTTTTGCATGGATGCTACTTTTTAAATATATTCTAAAATCTCATGTACCCCCTGGAGTGCCTTCACGTACCCCCAGGGGTATGCATTTGAGAACCACTGGCCTAAAGCGCCGTCTCCTATCCCCCATTAAAATTGGTTGGGAATATGTTCAACTTGGGCTGTACTGCTATATCGTTCTTGGACTGGTGACCTCACTTTCATCACCTGCCTTCTCTCCAGCCTCCACCAACTCCTCTGGCTCTCCCTCTTCCTGCTAATCAGTTCTCTAAATACTTTGATATGTTTCTCTCACTTGGACTGCAATGTCCCTTCCTTGTTTCGTGATGACTGCTAGAAGAAGAAAAACAACATAGAGGCATACGTCTAATTTCACAAGTAGGCTTAACCATCCCTCTCCACGTAACACATTGTTTTGCTTATCTTCACCTCTTGCAACAAGACATTAGCGGCTCCTCCCTTCAAAACTTCTTGCTGCTGTTCTCATTCTCATCTCACACCCAGCAACGCAGTGTTTGTATGTGTCGCTCTAATTACTCCATGTAGTTTGCTGAGTCACAGTAGTTCTGCTTTTGGCGCTAGGGCGTAAAATTGTAATGACTTGGTCAATTTAATTTTGTTTTCATGCTGCACATGCATATCTCAAAGACCATGAGACAGAATTTCACTAAATTTGGTATGCATGCTGTAGGGGCGAGTATTGACTAATATCTTAAGTGCCATGTTGATAAGTGAAAGTGGGCGTGGCCTATTCGTCATTAACCATCATTGTTCGCGTTTTATTAATTTATGGCGAGCTGGAAGGACCCAGAGACACTAAACTTGGTAAGTTGAGTAAAAAAGACGTCCAAATGCTGCTCCAAAAATTTGATCCCAATCCGTCATTTGGGGGCGCTATAACATAGGGTGTGAACTTCAAAAGGCTCTCCCTGCCAAGTCATAAGTGCTATTGACTTGAAATGTCTCATACACATCCTCCTGATAGTCCTCTACAAAAAAGCCTCTTGCACCACAAAAGCTGCTATTACATTTTTTTTTGCTAATTTGCATAACGTTAAAAACAGTAAAATGAATAGAACTTTTGAAAGATTGACTCTATCAACACCAAATACGCTATACAGCTTCGGGGGATGAAAAGACAAATTTCTAATATAAATGAGCCAGATTGGTCAAAAAACATGGCTGCCAGGGACCCATGTATTTTTGCAATAGGCAGGGCTTATAAATGATTGGCCATAACTCCCACACCTGTCCTATCATCACAAAACCTAGTGGGAAGGCTGACAATGGGACTGGGAATCTGCCTACCAAAATGTTCAACCTATAGTCAGCCAGATGGTGGCGCTGTAATTAAGGCTTGAAAATGTGTTTATGGGAAGGCCACGCCCCTCACACAGCAAGTTTGCTTGACATGAAATTTCACACATAAGTCCAGCTTGATGTGCTCTACAAAAAAGCCAATTGGACCATAAAGGTCCGCCAACTAGATTTTTTGCTAATTTGCATAATGTGAAAACAGTAAAATGAATAGAACTTTTGAAAAATTGACTCTATCAACACCAAATTTGGTATACGGCTTTGGGAGAATAAAAGACACATTTCACTTATAAATTAGCCAGATTGGTCAAAGAACATGGTCACAGACCAATGTATCTTCGCAATGGGCGGGGCTTAGAAATGATTGTCCATTACTCCCACACCCTTTGCCCTATTGTCACAAAACTTGGTGGGGACGTTCACAACTGGACTGGGAATCTCCCTCCAAAAGCATGTGAAGCTCAACTGATAGGGGGCGATATAAATGCTACACGTGCATATCGCAAAGACTGTTTCACCAAATTTGGTCATTGTTTGCATTTTATTAATCTATGGCAAGCTGGAAGGACCCAGAGACACAAAACTTGGTACGTTGGGTATAAATGATGTCCAAATGCTGCTCCAAAAATTTGATCGAAATCCGTCAGATGGGGGCTGCTATTTTTTTGTGTGCTAATTTGCATAACATTATAAACAGTAAAATGAATAGATCTTTTGAAATATTCATGCTATCAACACCAAATTTGGAATATGGCATCGAGGGACCGAGACAGTAATTTATTTTATTAATGAGCATGATTGGTCAAAAAACATGGCCGCCGTCAAGCAAAATATCCTTGCAAAGGGTGGGGCTTAGCGAATATTGTCCCCAAATCATTAACCATTTTTCCAATTGACACGAAACTCGGTTGGAATCATCATATCTTCAGAAGAGGACTTGGAATACACCCACCAAAACATTTTGAGCTCATCCCTTAGGGGCAGATTACAGGCACACGTTGCTGTGTACATGAGTGAATGTGAAAAACCTTACACCCCCCTCGCACCCACAGCATCAGGCTTATAACTTAATTTTAACTTTAACTGATTTTGTTAAAAGGTTTTATAAACATATCAGTTCCAAAAAATTAGAATTTTCTGGCATTTTTTTGATGTGTCAGGCTTTAAAGGGTTAAACATTATAATACCTATTGAAACTTTGAAATACAAAATTTGAATTTATATTTCAAAGTTCAAATAAAGTCTCTATGTGGAAAGTATAACACAAATGCCATTAGCATGTAGCTGAAAACCCAGTTTGGAGAAATATGGGGCTTATCCTGGGTATGTGTTGCACAGATCTCTGAGCAACACGGCGGCTGATGTCATCACCTATGGGGGATGAGGGTCAGGGTGGCCGGTTTGGGGTCAAAGTGGTAAGAACCCGCAGATTGCTGCTTGCAGCTGTATTTCACAATATTATTTGGCTTTGACAATTTAAAATGCAGATTAAATGAAAATGACTGATACTCTACCTCCACATAGTTTATTGTGGGACTTCTCACAATGTTCATCATCACATTCGCAGTAGTCACCATGGTAACTGCTTCCACTCTCCGTGGTATGGCACTGGCACCTGCCACACACACAATCTCCTTGACCCTCACACTCGGTGCCATTTTGCCTCCGACATGATTCTCGCAGGGAGTGCTCATCTTTATTGCCAATGGAGCATTCGCAGAATTGACCAACGAAGCCTTCATTGCAGCTGAATAGAAATAAGTTTAGAGAGAGCAATTAAATCTAAAATTGGCAAATAAAACTATAAACTGTAACAAAACACAACAAAGGGCATGTCTCTTTTTGCTAGCATCCCTCCCTCTATGATGCATTTCATAATAGATATTTTCCAAAATCAGTTTTGAGAGACATTTCATTTTTCAGCGATCCACAGTCTCATTCAGTTAGTTGTTTCCCTTACATCTCCTGTTTGTGTAGAGATTAAACAAACAAGGAGTTAACTAGTGAATTCATGTTGTTGTATACACTTATCCTCTTTCTTAGAGTGATTGGTATGGCATATTAATTCATGACAATGACTTTATGATGCGAATACTACTAATTATTATTATTGCTTAGCCCACTTAGCTAATACTTGTAAAGCCCTGAAAGGGCCGCTGGCATCTCAGTTATTCTGATTCTGACTAGTTCTGACAATCACTCGAAGTATCATCCATAATTGTTTCCCCAGTAACTAACCTGGTGACCACTCTAGGAAACTCATGAACAAATAGTTTAACCTTTTTCCAACAGCCTGAATAATTACTCCACGACTGTAACAAAACCACATACCTCTTCACTCTCTATTTTGAGGTGAAACTGAAGTCAACTATTTTGCCCTGTTAAGTTTGGTCTAATGTTTTCTGGGATTTGCATGATCAGTGTGCACTTTGCTATGACAATGGCAGCACATGAAGATGCAGTGGCTGGTATCTCCTTCAAATAATGCTAGTTTTGTTTATTAAAATGTCATTTTTGGGGGGTTTCATTGCTGAAACACATACTGCTTACAGCAGAAATACCCTCATTAGTATTAGAGCAGGTGTTTCTGATTAAGAGCAGCATCACTATCATACCATGCAGTGTCTTACAACCATCCTGACCAGCCCGTCCACCCCAGGCATGAAGAGAGTCGGAATAAGAGCCACGCTAATCTAGCAGGCCTCTGGCTAATGTTTCAATGCAGGAAAAGGAAATGGACAAATGGGACTCAGGCTGGACAAGAGACATCATAGACTGTTGTTCCCACAGAGATGGACGACAGAGGTGGATGGACATTAAACTGTAACAAATGTTGTTTGATGTCTGATGTCTTATGACGAAATTTAAGAGATAAAGATGTTGCAGATATTATCACAATCATTTTGATGCTGCTTACCACCATGCAAATTCAAAACATGCAATAAGAATAAATGGATTAATGTTTATAAATAACTGTATGTATGCAACCCTGTGTTGTATAATGCTAATTAAATTACCTTGATAGTTTTAAAAGACTGCCAACATTAGAATGTTCCCTGATGTTGGAGAATGATTATGTGCCATGGGAGTGAGCTGATGAGACTGATCTTATCTCAATTCATCTCCTTTGTTTGTTTGTAGTTTTTTCTTTGCATGTTGGTTTGACAAGCATGTTTTTTGTATGTATTTGGGTTGATCCACCTGTGCCAATAAATTGTTTACAGCAAGATTATGGCCGTTTTGTTTAACAATGGAAAGCAACAATCCCTGAGAGGGAAGAGTAGACAGAGAGGACCTGACCAGCTAAACCCTCCTGTTTTCCTCAGTCCCTCAGTCTGTGTGGCCTTTGGGTGCCAGCTGCTCTTTCCCAGATTTTAATACATCTGTGTTAGCTGGAGCTCTGGCAGCTGTTTAGGAAGACAGACAGGTAGCCTGTCCAATCATTTGGGGCCAAATTAAAATTGGATGGGCTTATTAGAGGCCTGCAGTTATGTAAATCTTTTATTTTCTATTTGTTACAGCATTTCATATATTGATTAGTGTCAGGATGTTGAGAGAGTTCTCCAGATATATCAAAACATGCATCTACAATAACTAATCAACCCTAGCTTTAATATGGATGATTGAAACTTTAAGGTAGTAAGAAAAATTACAGACGGTTAGAAGAAACAAACATTGTCTGTTGGTAGAACATTACTGATTACTGATTGTGGTATCTGGTGTCAGTGGTGAAGTCAACCATCTCCCGAGACACTCTTTTGAACAGCCTATTAGGTCTACAGCCTTAAATTAAGGTGGATCCCTCTTCATTCTCATGGACCTGAGTTTTGCAGTCGTGTTTAACAATAAGCCATACTGAGTAATAATATGATTATTAGTTATTACTCCTGTTGCCATAATATTGATAGCTAACAGTTATAAACCCTAAAACATTTATTTTATGCACCAAAATGTACTGAATTTACCAAACACAGGTTGTAACTTGAGAAATAAATAGAACTTCCAGTCCATGCCCACTCGAGGACAAAGTAATGCTGTAGCAGGTGTATAGCTTACCTGCAAATACCACAACTGACTCTTCCCTTGCCTTTGCAGTGTGGGTGGTCACTTTTTTCAGGGTCTTTACATTCACACTCACAGTTTGTAGATAAGGTCACTGTCAATGTATCTTTGATGCCCTGTGGTCTGATAGTGAAAGACGCTGGGTTCTTCATACATGAGGCCACTGTCACAGTGACTTCAAAGTAAATCTGAAGAGAGCAATTAAAGTTTTAGATGTACAGCCAAAATACTTTGAGTCAACAGTCAAAAGGACTTTTTAGATCCTGCTGAATCTTATTTTTACAGAATGTTGTAATCTTAGTTGCACCAAACCAAGTCTGCAAAGACATTGTTGTTTTTTTTGCACTCAACCTTAATTTCAGTATTCAAACATATGGAGATACACATATATACATAACAGGCATTGTCTTTAACCTGCATGCAAAATTGCAAAAGTGTGCCTATCATAACGGTCCAAATATAATAATCTCTGGTGCCTTAACACTGAGTTTTTTGTCTTCCTCAGGGAAGACCTTTGCTGAACCTCTTATTCATAAGAATCAGCATGGATGCAGTGCTGCTTGTCGAATGGTGGACCAGATCTTTACAACTGCAAGAGAAGAGAATTTTGGTGGGTCGTGTTTTCTGGATTTGCAGGAGTCTTGTAACCATGTTCTTTACGTATCCAAAATTGTTGTTAAACTAATTGCTTGTTCAGAAGTCAGTGTAACATGGAAAGTAAGATCAACAGGCAGATTAAGGTGCATTAGAATTAAAGCCTAGGTTGTACAACCTAGTGTGCTGTGACATTAATTCCCTTCATAGACATTTTTAATGATGGGTGCGTGGGTAACTGAGGCATCCAGTGGGTGCTTGGTTGGGAGCTGTTGCTCCTTGGCATTGATTCAGAGGCTTTTGAGAAGGCCACCCCCCTCTGGATGTAGTCAGCATGTCAGCATGAAATGTATAATATCTTATCTCAAAATTCACTAAACAAATGGAAAACAGAACTGAAAACAAAAGAGTTAAAACCACATTTAGCTTGGAGAAGACTTTGGGAAATGGACCTTAAATGATCCTGTACCAGGATAATTGGGTTGGCAATAGATGGACACCTTAATGACAATTAGAATACAAACTTTGGGAGCCCCCATTTCAATGTTGCATGACTACATGCATTTTATACATATATCATTAGAATGCAAATAAAAAAATAATAATAACAAACTTGCATAAAGAACTTACCTCCTTTCCTGCTACTACTTTGTCACAAACCCCTTCACTCGCCATTGCTGATCCTGCATGAGCACATTTAGGGGTGTAGACAACACTTACATTGGGAGGGAGATTGCCGTGGGTCAAAGTTACTTTTGAGGACAGTTTCTGTCATGGATTAGATATTTGAGAATGAGGAATAATGTATTGGTCATGAAGTGTAGTTTTAATGAAAAGCATACATACATTACAGGAGAAAGGTAACAAAATTTGCCCGTAGTGAATTGACTACATACATGGTAGGCCTCTTGAATCAGTCTGACAACATTATCTGAATTTTTTGACAGAACTCCCACCTCTGAGTTTGGAATCATTTGCTGAAGTTGCTGAAATAAGATTAAACAACACGACAATCAGAATATGAATATAATGTGTTCAACATAAATGAATAAAAACACATACAGAAACAGAAAATAAAAGTTAATGTTGTTTACCTTGTAAACAAGCTCAACATTCTTTGTCACTGCAAATATAGGCTGAATATTGTTTTTTGCTAACTGCATAGCTAGTTGTCCAACAGAGGGGTAGTCCTGTGAACAACAATCATTGAAATTAGATTAAGTATTGATACCTCATGCTCATGTTACATCTTTTAAATAATAATAACAAAACTTACTAATGGTGTGTTTTTAAGAGAAAATATTTAATTTAATGTATTTAAAATATTTATCTAACAGTGTAGATAAACGTTATAGATTCAATTTAAGAAAACCTTGGTCTTATTTTCTTACTTCTCCCCATCACGTATATGAAAATCATGGTAATTGAAGGACAATTAAGATGACCTCATGTGATTCCATACATACCATCTCAGTGCTCTTGGTATAGAGGTTGTTTTGCATGTGGCAATGTTCATCATTGGGTTCCAGTATGCCAGCCAGCTTTCCATCCCCAGCCATATGGAATCCAGCATCAGTGGTCAGCACAATCAGCCTAGTGCTACTGTTTCTCCAACCTATTTTGTCCTAAACAACAATATGTGATAGGGGCCATGTAAGCAAGAAGATTTCAAAAGCTAAATTAAAAAAAAAGTTTTATTTCATGAAACACTCCTAAAAATGACTGTTTGCCTTAAAGTTTCCTGAAGGAAAACGTTACCAGCATAGTCAATCGACCGCCAGTTCATGTGAAAAGTTTTTAATCACGTTGGGAATTTTCTTTTTGGGAAGTGAGAGGATGAGGATGCTATACCCCTAACAATGGAATCATGAGCCACGTTCCTTACCCATTCTGCCAGCAAGACACATATAAAGCAACTTGTATTACCAAGCTTATGATCAACCCTGTGTATGAGTCAGGTTCTGCTTCGAGGTTTCTGCCTGTTAAAAGGCTTTTTTTCCTGTCGCCAAGGGCTTGCTCATGGAAAAGTGTCATGTGATGACTTTTGTTGTGAATTGGAACTAAACAGATAAAGACTGATTGATATGCATGTGTTTGTGACTACTTTGAAACTTTTCCAAAGTGGGGAGAAGAACCCTTGACATGGCTTCATGAGACACATTCTTTAAGTTTGCCACAGAGCAGCAGGGCTTATTATAGGGCCCTATAAAATCTGTTTTATTTTTTTTCGCAAATTCTGTTTTGTCCACTTTAATTTTTTTTTTTTACCTTTTACTCTTATTTTACTACCAAAAACAGTGTGTTTTTTATATAAATGGCTAAAATGTACACCAATTAAATAGAAATTATAGATTATCATTGATAAAAGAAGAAAAAACATTAGCTTGCACATGTAGTTTTAAATGTCCCTTTCATTTATTGATGTAACTCAAAATAATAATAATAATAATAATAATAATAATAATAATATATTGTGTAGCTGGACTGACATGATTTTGATTTGATTATTTTATTTTGAACAAGTAAATGAATAAATAGATCAGTTAAAGAAAAGAAAAATTAGGGGAAGCAAAAGGACAGTATTTCCACTTCTATTACAATTTGATATCTTGATTTACGTCCAGCAAATAATCATTTTTAACGGAATTGTGGTGAGTTATTGTCTGTGCCTTAGCCATGTTGGGTAATTTGACAAATTGGCTCAACATCTTGAGATGTATGGCCCTACGCGCCGCATACACACTGGTGAATGGTTGTCTTGCTGACACTGCAATGCATTTCTTCATAGGAACCAATGGTCATTGAGGGCTAGGCCCAGCAGTTCAAAAGTGGCTTGGACATACAGAAATGTTGCAGCCAAAGGCTGGCTGTGAAATGTGACCTTTCAGAATAGTTTCTTGCACTGTCTCTCCCATGTGTATGGTGTGCATAATCGTCATCACCTTATAGCCCTTGCTGCATGCATTATAAACACTGCATTTGTTCATCGTCTCAGGACAGCATGCAACATGGCTAATGCTAGCTGACATGCAAGAACAATTACAACTTGCCTGATCAAAAGTAATTCCTGCAGACCTCTCTCTCCGTCTGTCTCAGTCACCATGGCAGATATTAGTGATGTTCAGAAGATGTATATACTCTATATATACACCATACATATAGATGCTTGTGTTTATTGACAGCAGATCATATAGCTCTTTACTCAGTACTATGTGTATAGTGGTTCAGGCGTACAGCCAGCATCTTGTTATCGGAAGGTCGCTGGTTTGATCCCCTGGTCGGCATGTCGACGTGTCCTTGGGGAAGATACTGAATCCCATACTGACACTAATGTGCTCTTCGGCACCTTGCACGGCAGCCAACACCATCAGTGTATGAATATATATATGTAATAGATACTATAAGTTACTTTGGACTAAAGCGTCTCATTTTATGAACCCTCTACGGTCTATATTTATTATTATGTGGTGAAAATTTTAAATCATCCCCTTACACCAGCCTTACTGAGCCTTGACAACGTAATTTCGGCAAGTTTTCTTCAATACTACAGTAGCCTGGGGCTCACAGCTGGCACAGCCACTGTGCTCAGCTTCGACAGCCTGTTAAAATGCATAGCCTGTGTTCATTTTGAGTGAGTGTTATGGTAACGTTGAATGGTCCCAAACTGAGTATTTTTGTTTCATTGTTTTCTATTAATAAACCCATACTTGATGTCTTTGTGTGACTCACAATACATAGAATTCACTATTGTTATGTCCTTACCCCACATACAGCAGCCTGCATCATGGCATCGAGACTTCCTTCAGGAGAGTCCAAGTTCCCAGAAATTGACTGCTCGGTCACTTTTCTTTTGAACTCCAGGTCGCTGTTTGTCATACTAAGCACATGTCTGTAGCCAAAGGCAGCCTGACACTGTTGCTTATCGTCATCACATGGCCTCTGGAGTTTCTTCTCGTTGGTGTTAGTGTAAGGTAGGACCGTCTTATCAACAAAGGCACCAAACCCTATAGTTGTAGAAATGGTAATTAGTTCATATTTCGTGTACTGCCTTCTTTGAGGTAGCTCTTCATGAAAGGTTGATCAAGCATTTCAGACCATTGAGATGTTTACAAAGGTGATTATATGGTAACTGAAATAATGGCAGGGAATAATGTTCAATTTAAACAGGATCTGTGGTCTTTGGTTACCTGAATAGTTTCTAATACCTCATAATTTCCCATATATGTTTCCATTACATATGTATCCTATGATGATCAGCTGTTTTAACCGAGCTGCTGGGATGCAGTTTAAAATCAATATTTTAAAATCAAGACATCATCAGACAGCATTTGTTGCAATCACATAGGCCTATTTATGACTGTAAAACACAACTCTAAACTACATAAAAAATGTGACTGCTAAAGAACAGAAGCTATTTTTCAATAGACTTCTAGGCAAATTACAAGCCAACGTATCAAGGTAAGTTTTCCTCGCCTTGCCAATGTGAGAAATTGATGATGAGAAAAAAACACTGGTATTTTAAAAAATACGCCAAGTCTATCATAACTATCAGTCAGTTTGGTGGCTTGCTGTCACCCAGTGCTTCAGAAAAAAGGTTATGTACTTCCCCTTGCTGCCCCTACACCGTTCCTGCTGTACTTGTGGTGTTAATTCCTGAGGATGTGCACAATCAACATTCCAATTTGATGCAAAATACAGGGGCAGTGATCATATGTAGTATATCTCAGGCCTTAGGTTGAGGACCTTTCTGTATGTCACTGCTTTTTGTTGAAGCAATTTTAAAGCTTTTAAATGCACTGTGACTTTTATTTTCTAGTCTGGTATCTTTTAAACCTTTTTCTTTTCAACCTACTTCCCTTTCTCTTACCTTGTTTTAATTTTTTTGTTCCTTGACGTATTCTTAGTTGTTTTTAAATGTCATTTTTATTCATTAAAAAAGCC
>JARJLU010002250.1:0-15848 GCA_030272975.1 Sparidentex hasta | reverse complement strand
GAGAGATTATTCAACATGCTGTGCAGTATCTCTCTTAAACTGAGAAGAGAGATGAGCTGGAGTCTCTGTAGGATTGACATAATGTGCATGCAAATTCAACATCGATTTACTGAACCACAAAAATCCATATTACTCACCAACAGCATTAGGTGGTGGCAAACTGGTAGACGTGTAAAAACAAATCCCCATATATTTTACTCATGTTTACTTTATGAACAAGGTTAAAGGAAAACAGTAATACAAATGATTTTGTTGCATGAACCAAACAACCAGCAGGATGGACAGTAAACCCTGGTCACACTCCTGATAACATTCAAGTAGACATATTATTCTCATTCACGTGACACCCACAGTTAACATTGTGGCTTTTATAAAATGTCTATTTCCAGAGTAAGGGGGGGGGAACTCAAGACAAGATAATTAGCTCTTTATATCATACCAGGAATATGATTCTTTCAAACCAAGTTTTAAAAAGCAGTTACTTGGGGCTTTTAAGCTCAGTTTGACTCAGGTTTTTAGCTCAGTGCAGCAGGGATTTCATTACATTACTACTTGAAGTCGTATCCTCGAAGACACTTGTCTTGTAACGTGGTCCTAGAGCGGCGGTAGATTGTCTTCCTCAGGTATTATCGAAGAACAGGCACCAACAGACCTCTGCTGACTTGGTGTTCAGTAAGTGTAATAATCCACGGGACCTTTGACTCCAGATGAAAACACTCCTCTGGTTATAGGTACGAACTTCTTGATTTAGATTAGACAGCCGAGGACAAACAGGTTGTTCGTTAGCGGGTTTCAACTGTTTGGGATGCCCACAAATAGGTCTAATCGACTTGCAAGCTACCGCATCTCTGTGAATATCGGTAGCTGTCATGTAACCGGAGATGCTACCACGAGGACTGGCTGTGTGTTTTGTATTGTGAAGTGCTTTTCAATGATCTTGTGAATGAACTGCACCTCCAACAATTACGTGTCCTTGTACTGTTCTTTTTCCATGCTGACATAAATAAATTACTAAGTGTGTTTGTGTTTCGCATCTTTCACATTTCTTCATCATTGAGGTTCAGGGTTTTGAACACGGGGATCGATCCTGTGACCTTCCCCTTCTGTCACAGCCCACCTGCCTCTCCCTCTCTTTCTTTCTCACACATGAAGCTGTGTGAGTTCGAGCCCTCTGCTTTTAATAATTTACACCGCGACACTCAGTTCAACGGAGGAAAACAGAAACACGATCTGTACTCTCAAGGCAGCTGTGGGTGTCTGTGTGGGTCTTCAGTGCTCATCAATAAGACCTTAAAAGAGTCCACTGCTGTATTTTGTGTTCTTGCATATGTAAAATACTGTTTGAAACAGGGGTATGTAAATCTAGAGGAAATGATGATCTTTTAGTCGTCAGCCTACACATGGCTGCCAGTACAAGACTGCATTTCAATATTTGTGAGCGTGAAAACATTGGATATTTTTAAAAAAAGCCTCGGTGACAATTACCAGCAGTGTTTATTGTGACGTCAGGACATCTCCTACTGTGTTCATGGTGACCAAATCAGGTATTTCAAGTTAAAAAAACAATGTTTCCCAATCATGACTAAGAGAGTTTTGTGCCTAAACCTAATTGGATCATAAACACAGCACTGTCACAGGATAAGAAAGAAAACTGTGAAGCTACAACATATCCACGGTTTACAGAAATGTACATCACCTACATTAATTCTGGTGGTTGGGTTTGTGTCCCACCTCCTGAAATTGAGTTCAGTCAACCTCAGATGAAGAGTTCTCCTCCCTGCATGGAGCTGGAGCGCTGAACAACATGGTGACCTTTCACTCTGACATTTGGTATTGTGCACATTAGCGTTATTGTAAAGTGTCTCTGCAGGCATATTATGGAGGGTGACACATATAAAAATAGGGGATGGAAATAGCTGACGACACACACACACACACACACACACACACACACACACACACACACTGTTGCTTTGACACTGAAAATGACATGAAATACGAGTCATGTCTGTGTCAGAGTTTCATTGAAATATAGATGAAAAATATGTCGCCTGAGTGGACGGGGAAATGAGCCAATCTTTGTCTCAGAGACGCTTACGTTCATACATTTGACCTCTGCAACAGGCGCCACACACTCGATCGGTTGGCACAATTCGAAATTTCATGTGATAACACAGTTCCCTGCTGACAGATGTGTTTCTGTCTTTATCTCTCTTTCACACACACAGTATCATATGAGACATGCAGGTAATATAGCATACAAGGCTATATTTCTGTGGACTTACACGTGCCCACGCAAAACATTTTATAATAAAAAATACTAAGTTTGGTTCCCACATGTTTGTCTGTTCAGCCATCTTTCTTTTTTGTCACTGATGGTTCAGTGTGGCGGGTATTTTGCTGCCTGCTTGTGATTGGACAACAGAGAAAAAGGCACATTTATCCAGTCACAGTTTCACTTTTAACTGATAGACATAGAAAATCATAAGGAGCTAAGAAAAGGTTTATAAAAAAAAAAAAAAAAAAAAAAAAAAAAAGGTTGGGGGGGTTGTTTCAATGAAAAAAGGAAAACCTATAACATACTAAAAATACTGAAATAAGTACTGATGGGTACTGGAATGATATCTTTCTCTTTCCTTAAGGTTTTTATTGTGGCATTTCTCTTCTAAAGCACCATGTTTGTTCTGCTGTTTTCGATGGCAGTTGTGGTTTGCCTTTTCGTTTTGGAAGTAAGGCCCTGTTGTCTCTTTGCTGCGTATGAATTAGTTTAAGCTGTCCATCAGTTTCTGCACCAACACCTGAGTCATAGTCGTACACATTTATGGCACTTCGGCCATTTTGGCCATTTTCACCCTGAAACACACTGACAACACTGTTCTCTGTAATGCTGCGCACTTCTGGGAGTTGAATCACATTTGACACTGTTGATAGATGAAGCAAAGAGGAACACAGGACTGAGGGGAGGTTGGAGGGAAATGCAATTTTTGACGACACGGGACATTGCTTGTCTCTATCTGTCTGTCTTTTTATATATTTGGCCTCGGAGACAGAGGCAATGTGCGTCCTCCGAGGCGGCTCCAGTGGGGCTTTTATTTCAGCTTCATAATGTCCTGACAGAGAGCGAGGCGGAGACAAACAGAGAGGGAGGGGATAGAGAGAGGAAACAGTTGTAAAAGTGAGTAATAAGACGAAAAGATGTTGTGCACCAACATGTGACAGCAGGTTCTGACTGTGTTTGTGGAGGAGTGCAATAGCAGAGAGGTTAAGTGAGGCAATCTATCTGTCTGCCTGTCCATTTGTCTCGCAGCTCTTTTTTGATTGATGGATACATTTGAGGATGGAGGCAGAGACTGTACTCAGATCTAAGTTTGACAAGCGAGGCTGAAAAGTCAATCGCCAAACCAGTTTTATGAAGAAGCCGTGGGCTATAATTAAGTGTTGGTTTGCTCTGATTACTTCATTAGGACAGTGTGAGCTCATGTAATGATTACAATGTTGTATTAACACAAAATAAATCAGGAGGAAAGAGGCTTGAAATTTCCACCGAACAGTTCGCTGGCTGCTGAGCACAAAAAGGTCAACAGAGGCAGATGGTGAAGGCTGATTAAGGTGCGGACGCTCAGCCAAGTCCAGATATTAAGTTCCTACATTCAGACGACAATATTACAGATGTTACCACTGCGTGAGGCGGAGTGTTTCCTGTATGGTGATTAGTCCGGTTAAGAAGAGGCTTCAAATCATGTACAGGAGAAACCAGTTTATTCAATAAAAAATGTCAAATTTGACCTAAAATCTGCATGTTGGGTCCTGTACTGTGTGTTCAAGATATAATCCTCTGCATTATACACTCGATTTTGTGTGAAAACTGCTGGGAAACATCTTCTGTGGCTCGGGAGGATTTCTCTGAAGTCTTTAAAATATCAATCGAAAGATGTGTTTAACATTTCTTATCAAATTTACTATCATGAGCAGGACTACGGTTTGAGTATCAGATATATGAATTTGAAGGAGAGAGATTGAATTTTACTCCTCCGTATTGTGGCCCTGAGGGTCAAAACACAACAATTCAAAACACAAAAACCTCTTGGAAACTGTAACGATATTTCACAAAACACAACAACACGTCAGCAAACACAGCATTTGTTCTTGATCTGGAATGTTGCATTATCTGAAATGTTGTGGTGTTTTGACCCTCTGGGCCTGAAAGTTATCAACAACTTGATACATTTTACCTTTTGCTGTGGTGATTGTGGGCTAAATTGAAGAAACACGATGTTCAAATTATTCCTAATGGTTCTACTTATTTGCCAGATGAGCTCATATCTGAAATGAGTTGAGGGGATGTTTTCATGCAGTGCTGCACTCTTCAAGTCATGAGGATAACTTCGTCACTCAGTCTGGATCTGATTGCCTGGCAAGAAGTTTGTTTTGGCAGCTTTCAGTTGTGAACACGTGTGTAACGGCGTGGATGCCGAACGTTCTTACGAAAGCACATTCACGGTCAGCGGACTGCTGGAAGAAAATAAAAGTTAAAAAAGCACACGTTTTCCAGCAGAGGTAGGACATGCTCTGTATTCTGCGTCTGCACTCTGGGGCGACTTCTCAGCTGCCGCTTACATCAACCGCAGACGAGGTGACAGCTCCTCAAGATGAGTGACAAGTGTTTGGGCGTGACTGAACACTGGGGATGAGGACAGCCTACCGATACACGTCTCAATGGGAAAACATTTCAGTTCCTTTCTTTAGTTTTTTTTTTTTTTTTTATTCTTCTCATAACTTTTTTTCAAGTCATTAGCTTTTGTGTGTTTTGTTTCCCTGTGTTTTGCATCGTGGCTCCTCATGAATCGTTGCTCACTCATCTTCTTATATGTGTATTTTGAGACCAAAATCTGTTTACACTCTAATATTTTCATTGAGGTCCTATAGAGTGGTGTAGTTTGTAGTCATAAAACCTGAAAAAAAAATGTTTGTACATTCAATTACCTCGTCTCAGAGTCAAGTGGTTTTTGATTAAATGCCCGAATGCCCAGTTCAACTCAATTCAATTTTAAGTTGCCGTGGAGCTTATTTTTGGCGAAATTCCAAATCGAATTCAAAAAACCCTACGGGCTTTTTGTTGAAGGAACCAGAGCGATGCTAATTTCCGGGTTAGCCTACGAAATTACGTTATCATTACACCACTGTATTGCAAAAACATAGCAGTTTCGTGAAACACTATCTATTACGTGTCTGTCCGTCCTTAGATATATGTTAATTTTTGTATTTTCCAATTCAATGGAAGCTTAAATGTAACAGTCAGAGAGGAGGAATAGGCGATGCTGAAGAAAATAAGCATGAAGGGTAATGTTGAAATTGCCGAAGCCCTGCTTGCCTTTGCTATAGTGAAGCAGTTAGTAACGTAGGCTGGACCAGTGTGGATGTGACGAATCGAGCCTGCTTTGAATTCCTCTAAACCATCAGCATCTTCGACTCGCAGGAAATAGGCCTGTCACACTCGCCTGATAGATTAAAATAGTCTCTATACATATATGTATTTAAGATACACTCGCCTTCCATTTGATGGCTGTCAAGACAGTGAGGCAGCAGCAGTGTGTGTGTTCGCAATATGTGTGTGTATATGTTTAACTCTGCTGTTCTGAATGTAACTGTGTGTGTGTGAGCGAGAGAAAGAGAGAGAATGAGGGTGTGTCTGGTGGAAGCATGCTTGAAACGCAGGAGCTTACTTTGATTTACTGATCTCTCTCTCTCTCTCTCTCTCTCACACACACACACACCCCCCCCACACACACCCCCCCCCACACACACACACACACACACACACACACACACACACACACAGACCTGACAGGCTACTCATGCATTTATAGATGAAAAAAATGGCCAGCCGGTTCGGAAGGGGGAACCGGCTGGCCTGCAGACAGCGTAATCGCTTATAGATGGATCTTGTAGACAAATATTGCGCCGCTGCGGTGGAAATGCAATATGAAGGTCAAGAGGATACAAGAGAAATGGAAGACACAGAACGACGGAAAATAGAGTTCAAGTTATCTGGAAGGTGGAAAGCAGTAGTCGAGTGTATGAAACAGGCGGCCGGAGTGAAAAGAAAAGCTTAAAAGATGAAAATGAAATAGAGATGTTGAAAAGACCGTCTGCACTCTCACACCATGCACACTGGAAAGCAGCCCAGTCGCCAGATTAGAAGGTTGGCAGTTTATGTTTCTGCAACCCACTGATTCGTTTACAATTCTATATGTGCCACACCGATATTGACATTTCTCCAATATGTGTCATTTCATGCTAATATTTTATGTTCATGACCTGACTTTCATCTAGATGGTTGGACGGGATGGTGGTGGAGTGAAAGGCGAGACGGCAGCAGAGTCAGTGACCAAAGTTTGAGACTGTGTTTGAACATTTGTAACCAACACATCCAGTGAACAACGGAATATGTTGTTTGACAACATGTCCAAAACGACATAATATCAACCAACCCAACAGCAACATACCGTACGCCATGCACTGCCCAGTCTGATAAGGATTTGATTACAAAACTACTTGGTTACACAGAAAAATGCTGTTAATTTGTTCTGTGGACGGGCTCTTTGTAAGCATGATGCCAATGGATCTTCCTAAGTAGACAGTTCCAGAACATTTCCCATGTTTTTTGTGCCTTAACCTCACGTGACCATAAGCACAGAGTTGTCATGATGTAATACTGAGTCCTCTTCCACGAGACCTGCTGGTGTGAATCAATCGTTTGTCCTTTTGTTCAAATTTTTAAAAAGTGCAAATCATAAAAAAAAAACATGTTAAAGGTCTTGAAGGGGTGAAAGTTTGCAGGTTTTGCCACAGACTAGTTAATACATCACAAGTTTTAGTGATTCCCAACCAGAGAGGAGGAACTGCTCTCTAAAATCAGCCATTCTGTGTTTGTAGGGAAATGTGCAGACTCTCAGCCCTCCGGGGATCTCAAGCATAATGATTTCGTCCAAAAAAACAAAAACAAAAAAAAAAGACCGTTTGAGTTTGCCTCTGTTTGGTTTCTCCAAAGTAGGGCGACACACCTGGAATGTGGTATAAATCAAATATGGCTGCCGTGTGAAGAAAGCAAATTAAGGAATGAGTAGTCTGGAGGGGTTTGTGGCTTGTTTACAGGAAAAAACCCTCAATGTTTTGCATGCTCAGTAAATATTGATGGCGAATGAAAGAGTTCATGTGCACGAGGTGGTGTGGTGAAAAGAAAGTAAGGAGGACGGAATGAGAGGCTGGTGAAGGAAAGCCGATGTACAAAAGGCATGAGAGATCAAGAGAGCAACAAAGAGGAGAAAATCAATATTTAATTTTGCAGGCAAACATCCTCACAAACAGCGCTGCACCTTGGCAGGTGATTCATTTGGTTGCTTCATTCTACATTTGAGAGAAAACGTGATTATTTTGCCCTCTGCTTTTCAATTTCCCCAGACATGAGAACTGTACGATGGATCCACTTTGTCTCACCCCGGCACCTCTCTGAGTATTCTGCTTTGGCCTCCGCCGTTGGTTGATTATAATCTGTTGGTGATGAGTTGCAATCAGAGGAAATCAGCCAAATGTAATAATGAAACTAATCACTGTTCCATTAGTGTCATATATCCACTAGACAACACGTGTTATTGTGTCTAATTTTGCACAGTCAGGGAAGAGCAAACAGTTTCGTGTCACCGGATCGTGTCTGATGATCAACTGGCAACATGGTAAACGACCAACTTCAACAGAGATATGAGGGATGCCAGTGACTATCAGATGTACTTCGTCACACTGACAATTACAAGACAGAAGAATATAAAATAACGTTGGTGAGTAAATGAATTGATGGCTGACATACTGTTTATATACATTGTCATTTTGATTAATTTGGAATTGTATCTGCAACTGAAGTCCAGTATTTACTCTCCTTTATTTCTTTTTTAGTCTTAACTATCAACTGAAGGAAATTTCAGGCTCTTTAGGTACTCAGTGGTTGCAGCTCATCGCCACATTTGTCTGTTTGCCTTTTGCCTTTAGTCTGGTTGTGTTACTATCCGAGTCCTTTTATCTTACTAAAGTTTTAGAAGCGAAGTTTATTCCGCTGCCTCCTCTCAAGGCTCCTCCTTTTGAAAACTGCAGCTGTCGCATACCTAAAATGTTAGGATGTAAATCTTTCCCCTCTGGAACTGTTGAGCCAAAGGCTAAAAGAGAGTAAAATAACAATGAGGTCCTCAGTAAAATATTGGAGTGTTGGATATAACTGAGGTCACAGATTCTGTCTCATGAGTGTACTGGCCTTTCAAACCAGGTCAGGCAACACACACACACACACACACACACACACACACACACACACACACACACACACACACACACACACACACACACACCATGCACTCAGTCTCACACATTAAAATTCATATGAGCACTACAGAAGTGACACAAACACACAGAGACAAACAGTTGATGATGACTTATATAGTCCAATAAGACACGTATACACACACTGTGACCCAACATCCACCCTGCCCACACACTACAGTCCTATATCATGGGTTGATGGAAGAAACTTCTACCAAGCTTGTGTGTTATTGTATTGCCCATCGTTGTCACTGAACTACTGGATAAAATGCAAAACAACTTCTTCTGGTGTCCATGTCGCTGTCACTTTCTGGTATGATGCACAAGATTGCACAGATGAACGACTTCCCAACTCTTTTTTAAGATCTACAGATGGAAACACGTACAAAAAACCACACACAGATCTCAACGTCTTGATGTGTACCGTCACGCCTCTTTTGGTTGCGAGCCTTCGTTGCAGCAATACTGCAGAGTGTGTGAAAAAGGCTGTAGAGGGAAAAGGACGGTTCTCTCTCCTGATCTGTCCATGGGTCTGTGGATTTGGGTGCATTCAAAAATGTGGAACAACAAGCTGAAGCAATCGTCTTTAAATCTTCGGCTGGCAAAAAAGTTCAGGCGCAGGTGAAATGGATTGAAGTCTACCGCTGTTCAGTTGCATTTAATGTCAACATTGCAGTTGGAAATCTGCAAAGTTCCTGTTTAAGTGCGGTTCAGGAGCCCCAGCAGATACTCTAGCTTTTCCTCATCAAACCTTTAATTCTGTGCCTGACCTGATCATGGGATACCATGAGCACACAATATTTATCTGCATTAATTCTATGGGGCAAGAAAACTTTATCACCTGCACCACTGAACAGGCTTTTAGTTGTACAAGCTCTCCCTCCTTTGAAGTTTGAAAGCACTTATCAAAGTGACAAAAGCTTCTGCCAAGTGAATATAATGTAATAATCATCTAAAGGCTCTCTACAGATTCAGTAGAGTGAGTTGGGTAAACAAATATGAATGCAAATTGTGTTTTTATGATAGTCTGAGCTCTGAGCCTCCAATAATAAGAACTAATAATCTGAGAAGCGTCAGCAGCAAGTTCTCCAAAACATCACTGAACATATCTGAGGATCACAATCGTATCAGTGACATTGTGCTTGCGGAGGGGAGGTGATCCGGGGCACCTCGCACAAACACACACAGAGTCAATCAGAGCACTTATCTGTGAAATGAGCTGTTCTCAGTGTGACTCAAGAGACCAGCCGAGGCAGCGAGCATCCACACACTCTCGCTTTGATTTCCTCTACATGTCACATGGCAAACACAGTGTCAGCTGCAGCTACCTGCCTGCCTGTGTGTGTGTGTGTGTGTGTGTGTGTGTGTGTGTGTGTGTGTGTGTGTGTGTGTGTGTGTGTGTGTGTTCCACAGCTGTCTTCTGCCCTCTGCTGATTGCACCACACATCTCCGCGATGACTGACAGCAGGATTTGGGTTGCAGAAGTTGATGCAATAACAAACTGAAAAATCAAATTTTAAGAGATGATTAACAAACTCTAGAGCAACAATTCCATGCTCGAGGGTCTTTCTGTGCATTTTCACAGCAACTAACATGTGACCAAGACTGATTCAACAATATAAGAAATGGCAAAGGTCTATATTCCACTTTATGTACCACATTGTGGAGGAGAGAAAGAAACGTGTTACCCTAACAGTGCCACTGATATTCACTGAGCTGTGACAGTAAGTAACAATAAGTAGCTGCCATTTCACACATGATTTGGGAAAAACTCGCCTGAAAGGTTTGTGCTACTAACAACATGTTGTAACTGCAGTTTCAATTGCAGGAAGCATAAAAAAATGAGTTTAAGAGACCACATGGTTTTGTGTCTTATCGCAGAGCTGAACAGTCCCACACTGCTTCTGACAGTAACTACACAACGACAATGAAATTGCTACTATTTCTTTGGGGTCCAGTTAGGGCTGGGCAATTTATACGATGGATATCATTATCGTGATCTGAGACTTGTTGATATACTCATATCATGATATGACATGTGTTGTCTTATATTATTGTCTTATATCATACTGTCTGCATTACAGTATAGTGGTTTAGGCACAAAAAACACTTGGTTAATGTTTGGAAAACATCACGTGTTTGGCTTAAAATACCAGTTTTGGATGCCATGAACACAGCTGGAGATGTGCCGTGGACTCCTTAAACATATGTATATCAGTAGTGTCACGACTGAAAATGTTGCAACGCAAAGGCAGTACTGCCTTCTACTTACTTGAGCAATTAATGCAACAACTGTAATGGCATTGGATCATGAAGTTTGTATCTGGAGAGACATTTTGTGAAAGTGAAATACATCTGTCAACATGTTTAAACTTTGCATCCGTCCAGAGCAAGAATAAGAGCAGAAAATCAGAAACTCCATCATGTTTGTATTTCTGGTTGTTTTTGTAAGAATTATTTCAAAAGACTGCCAGTTTAATAAAAAAAACCCATGAGTTATCCAGAGATGAAACATAAAGAAACATAAAACACATTTAATTTCCCTCAGTCACAAATTCATTGTGTTATTATTTGCCAGAGCTTTTCTGTTGCCTACTTCATCTCTGCTTCATGCATTACGCTGTTTTCTTTAATTGCTTTTACTTTTGTGTCCAAACTGTCAGTCCTGCAGAAATTGAACAAGCAGGCACTTAAAGGCCTCTTCTCCTGCCTTGTAGATTAGACATATTAGACTTGATGTCATTAGGCAAACAGCAGGTCTGTTTTCCAGTTTTCTGTCTGAGCTTTGGAGCCGGGCTGTCAAGATTTTAGACAAATGGCTGTGAAAAGTGTGAGAGAAAAACATAAAAAAAAATAAATAAAAAAAAGTTCAGCTCCACATCCAGCCATCCATAAACAGTCAGGTGGGTGATAGATGGGCCTATTTACTCCCTCGGAGAGAAGGATGGAAAGACGGAAGGGAAAAGGCGAAGGAGAGGAAAGCAGAGAGATATAATGAGACAGGAGGAGCAAGGAGAGACAATGATGGAGAAAAAGATGGGGGAGGATCTTGATGGTGGGATTGAAAAGGGAAGTGTGTACAGATGTGAGTGTGAGGAGGTGATGGAGCATAAAGAAATAAAACAGACAGGAAGGAAGTCACTAAAAGACGTAGGTGGAGTGAAGACGATTAAGATAAAAATGGTCCCGATGGCAGGAAGAGAACAACAGAAAAAAGATGGAGAGGAAGATAAAACTGGAAAAGAGAGAAAGAGAGAAAGGGTTCTAGATGAAGATGAATAAGCTCAGGCATGCTGACAGATGCCTCAATGTTATTACAAAGGAGATTAAAAAAAAAAAAATCAAAGACAAAGTCATCTGTCATCTGTGGGCAGCTTTACATTTTACATGCTGTTTTTTCTACACAGCGTCAGGGTCTCATTAGCTAATGACAAGCCTTCCTGTCCCGATGGCAATTTTTTTACATGTCTTCTCTGCCAATGTTCCATCCTGATGCCCAAATTAATTTTATTTGGCATCAAAACGTCTGCAAAGATGGTAAGAGCATCAAACCCAAATGCTCGGTTGGTCTGCAATTTGCAAAGTAAAGATTTAATCCGACCCACAACTTCCCCTACAGAAGCTTTTTTCGCCGAAATGGCCTTTGGCTTTCATACTTATAGAACCAATTTTGTTTCCACAAGAATAAAAGTACAAGAGAACACTCCCACAAACAGACAGTGCAGCCTCTGTGGTGAATGATTCTCACTGTGCAGGGATATTGAGCCCTACGGGTAGCGACATGGTCTAATCATAGAAAGCTAGATTTGTTCTGCTTCCTGTGTGAATCACACGGCACGTTAACAAAAAAGTCCTGACGACACTCCAAGATGAAACAACACCAGTGCTCCAATTTACTTGTAAAACCGACCACTCAACTCCAACGAGAACATATAAACAAGTCAAACCTTAAAGTGCGACCCTGAATTTTCTCTCATTTTTCAAAATCCACCCCAGCTTGTAAATGAAACACTGCAAGTGGAGATCCAGTCAATTAACTGGTCACTTTAGTTCACTGTGTCCATTTCCGTACATCCACTGCAGCCACTCCAATAAATATTCTCACTGTGAGGGGATATTGAGCCCTGCAGGTAGCAATGAACTCCAATCACAGACAGATAGATTTGTTCCATTTCCCATGTGATTCAGCACATGAACAGAAGAATATGACAAAAATCAGCTATGAAGGAAAATCTTTACTGCAATGTACATAAAAAATGATGCCAGTGATTAGAGGGCCACTGTTGCAGTAGGTGGGAGGACATAAAATCTTTTAGGCGAATGGATTGTGGAATTGTGTGAAGCATAAAACTTACCTCTGCCACTTCTCTTCCTCCCAGGGTGTGTCCCGACAAAAGAGTCCTCCGGGGATGCGGACACCCTTTATCAGTTCCGCTTGGGGGAGCGGGAGGAAGCAAGGGGAGGGTAGGTAGAGCGGAGTTTGACTGGTGGGTTTTAGATTTAAACATATGTAAATTATCATGATTATTTATCAAGGTGATTTTGGTGGGTTAATATTGATTGCATTTATGTTTGGTAGGGATGTTTAAGTAAATATTTATTTATTTTACCTTTAGGTGGTGGAAGAAAGGTAATGGTACATGCCAATTAGGGAAAGGAGGTGCTTGGGGTATTTAAGTGGGTCATTTGGAGGAAGATGCAGTTGAGTGAGGATGTGGGTAAACCTGTCGTGCTGAATATAAAATAAAAGAAATATCATGGGCTGAACCTCATCTGTCTGGGTCTCCTATTTCTGGTTGCCTCGACTGCTCAGGCAACCTGAGAGTATTAATATATTGTATCTAGAACCTGGGAGGATTCTTCTTCTTCTTCTTCTTCTTTTCCATGTTATGTTCATCCTCAAATGTGACCCTCTTGACACAGTACGTATAATCTCTGACCCATGTCATGTCATCATTGTTGGCTACATTTATGAATGCCAATATGCAGTGTTACATCTGCGCCTGCATGGTTATAGTTATTGTCATATGGTAAACTGATCTTGCTGTTTGTGTGACTACACATTTCTGAATTGTTTGTCCTGCCAGCTTCTTAGTCCAAAGTACGGATGAGCCATATGTGTGAGGGACTTCTACTGTTAAGTGATATTTCAGGTACATCCAAGAGCATTGTATTTCAGATTAGTGGAGGCAGAGTTTCAGTGTTACAAAAATAGTTAACGTGATAATCAGAACAAGGACAAGAATGTAGGGCTATTAAAGTCTGCAGGCCCAGTTCCAGTGTATTTAACTTGCCTTTGGCTGGACACTCTTTTGTGGAAGAGACACTCACGCACTCTTTTCCTTGGAGCAATTTCTTTTTCTTAATTAATTCTTAATGTACTACTTTTATGGTCCTTTCTTGAGTTGTCTCTCTCATTGACCTGGTTGCTCCACCTTGTCAGCAGATGGAAACGATGAGACCTCGGGGCAATTTTGCTGCTCCGTCACCTTGTTCATTCCAGCATGATAATGACAAGATGTCCCATAGTGTACTCTTAACACACTGACAGATATATATATAGGAGCAGATGAACGCACATTTACAGCTGCATTATAATGTCGTGATGTACATACAGACACAGGTTACAGAGGTTAAAGTTGGAAAAGACCAGCAACTTTAACTGGACATCTGTTCAGTAAGCCTCCAGACAAACAAATGTTCGCACACAAACGCTGCCAGTAAAAATCTGAGGAGAAAACTCCTTCCATCATCTGACAATATTAAGAAATGATTCCACAAGTGTCTGATTTCATGAAGTGGATTATTGAATCTAATTCTGTGTGACTGATTATGCCTGTTATGTTCCATGGAGGCAGCAGGAGATGTGTTATCACATTAGCACGATTACAAAAAAAAACAAAAGAACTAAAACATGTTTAAAAATCTGGAGCATTAGTTTTTGGTTATTCTATCTGGCATAATAACCTCATACAATCTTCTCTTATCTCTTATTTTCTGCTATTGGCAGTTTACTGATATGAAACGAAACACCACAGTGAGTGTAAAGATGTGTGTCATCAGCATATCAGTGGTAATTGGTAACAAGGGAAACACCTCAGAACACATCAATTTGGGTCTTCAGCTAACTCAATGATCCACGTTTCCCTCAGCCACAGCTGGTTTTTCTTCTGTGTATCTTTCTGTCGTGTCATGCTGGGCAGGAAGTATTCAGTAACAGATGGATTGTCACTGCTTGTGGCCACATACAAGAGTGTTGACAACAGAGTGAAGACTCGTCCAGTCCATATACACTCAATGTATGTGCAGCGAAAAGACAAGACAAAACAATGAGAAATAAATTGTGTTGAGCGGCAGAGTTGGTTAGTAATCCTTATACAAATGTATACAAATGTTAAAAGGACAGTTATTCTTTTTATCTTATCTTCAATTTCGGCTGATTCACCTAGATCGTTTTGGTGTGAGTTTCTGGGTCTTGGAGATATCAGTTGTAGATACAGCTGCCTTACCCCACATATAATGGGAGTAGATGGCACTCAGTTGGTGGTGAGTCATGGCCCCCGGTAACAGATCTAATTGTGAAGCAGTTTCAGGTAAGAGCTATTTTCATATCCAACGACAGAGGGAGGCATGCAACTACTCATGGATGAAGGACTAGCTAAGTAAGCTAATTGAGCTAGCTAACATTCAGAGATGGGAGCAATCGGATCCAATGTTGGTATCAGGTTCCTTAGCTGTCGGTAAATAGACTGATGCCACCAATCTAGCTACCAATCCATATTTCATAGCTTGGTAGCCAAAGATGCTAATGCTATACAGGGCTCAATATTAGCGTCTTGCTACAATCTTCTCATCCGTGAGTAGATTAACATTTCCTTCCCTCCTGCGTGGTGATAATGGTTAGTGGGTTTAGTAGAACAAAAATAGTTCCAACAGGAAACTGCGCACAACAAGATCTGTGGATTATAAACACATCATGATTTGTAGGCGATTTCAGCACCACTAGCCGAGTGCTGCTTAGCTCCATATCTAAGAGAAGGCAGATGTAGATGGATAAACAGAAATGTATATTTTTGATTTATCACATGTCAGTGTCAAAAATATTGCCTCAGCCAGCTTCACTTTGAAGCTATGCAAAATTGCCTTCTCTGAGCCTTACAGCACATTTTCAGCTACATGATTTATGAATGTCTCCTCATGTTGTCTTATCCTGTTGACACTGGACGTCATAGTTTGAGGCAAATCCTGATTTGGCAATGTCTCTGTTTTCTTCCTGCCAGAGAAGTTTGGCTGTGTACAAAGAAAACTAACAGTGGGTTATATAATGGATGGGTCAAATTATTGTCACCATAGAAAAATCACATTATGCTAACTATCCATATGCTAATTAACATTATGGTAATCCCTTGAAATCACACTGGCTCAACCTAGACCCTAGATCATCTGTGTGTGTGTGTGTGTGTGTGTGTGTGTGTGTGTGT